>VZTT01070435.1:127639-141022 GCA_013400855.1 Buphagus erythrorhynchus
GAAATATGTGTTAACTAAAGTAGAAATTAAAGATTCATGGCCTAACTGATGTCTGATTCCATGTCTCTTGCAGGATAACTGTGTGTTGGTTCCCAATGTTAACCAGAGAAACAGTGACCAAGATATCTTTGGAGATGCTTGTGACAACTGCCGTAATGTCCTGAATAATGACCAGAGGGACACAGATGGTGATGGGAAAGGGGATGCTTGTGATGATGACATGGATGGAGATGGTTGGTGATTTTTCACTTTCAACTTCTCTGATGTCATTCAAATTTGCCCAGAGTGTGCTGTGCATTAGGAGATTTCATGTCACCATCTGTAACACATAGTCTTTCTTCATGAAACCTTTGTTTTTAATAATTTTAATTTAGTTAACACATATTTCAGCCTGCATTGGAAGCACTGTACACTGTAACAGAGAAACCAAGCCATGTTTCATGTAGAAGTAAAGGTTGTTGATCATTCAGCATTTCCTTAAAGGTGCAAACATTCCAGAGCATCCAGCTGCTGCCGGTCACTGGAACCTGAGAGCTACATAACATATTATTTTCATTGCTGAAGGAGGCTTGAAAGAAGTGAAAAAATCACACCCCTTCAAATGTAATAAGAAAAATGAAATGTCCCGTCCTGTACACTGTGATTCAGGAACAGGATAGAATGAAATTGTGTGTAATCAAAGGGTGTGATGGGGTGGACAACTGTGCTTCAGTGAGATGTTCCTAACTACTATTAAATGAGTGATGCACACATAAGAAAGATTAACTGGCTTATCATTTCATTGCAGGATTAAGTAGTTGCTGAAAAGGAATGGTGTCTTTACTGTTTTATGTTTATATGTTTATATATATGTTTATATGTTTATGTTTTATGTTTATGTTGTCCAGCATGGACAAATATGGGAATTGCCTTTAACACACAATCCACTTTACTCTAGGTGTTAAGAACCTTTTGGATAATTGTCAGAGGATACCTAATGAAGACCAGGAGGACACAGATAATGATGGTGTTGGTGATGCCTGTGACAGCTGCCCTACAATCAGCAACCCAAATCAGGTTAGCAGGCAGAAGGAAAAATTATTCTTGTTTAGGGAGAGGGACTACTGAGGCCTAAAAGTGTGCAAGAGAATGAAGTAACCCATGCAGTCATTGTGTTTATATTTTAATAATAAAGTATATTTCCTGGATAATATAATATAGTATATATCTAGGTATTCAGGAGAGTTTTACAGACCTGCTGACTCTCCTGATGTGAGAAAGGGGAACCACCAGTTGTACTCTCACAATCTGGGATGCTGTTAGGACCTCTGCTCATCCTGTATGTTCTACTCTCATGCTCTGAAATGGGCTCCAGTCCCACAGAGTTTAATGCCAGAATCCACGCAGGGGTGTGATTTAGTTACAATTGATATTTCTTTAATTAGGACAAAAATCCTGGTGTCCTTATTTATCAAAACTTTCAGTGCTCCTAGGAGAGAAGTCATTGTAACTTTTCATATGTTGGAATTCTGATTCACCCTGTGACTAATGAAAAATGATGGAAAAAAAAAAGAGAAACATAGTAGATTTTAAAAGATGCTTAAGAAATAAACCTTGGCTAGAAATGAGGAATACTTATTTTCAGTAGTAGAGGAATATTGCTTGAACTCTTCAATTAAGTTTAACCATGTTTATTCACTGTCTTTTTTTTTTAATGTAAAACTGAATTTTTGGTTAGATGGATGATGCAAGAGAGAAAATATATTATGTAAAACAAGTGTCTTTTCATGCTCTTATTTTAGTTGTATTTTAGTTGATTGTGTTTTGGTTTAATCCTGCAATTTAAATAGATGCTCTTGACAGCCAGTACTGGAACTTTCTCTGCTCCCTTTTGCAGTCCGATGTCGACAATGACCTGGTTGGAGATTCCTGTGATACCAATCAGGACAGGTATGCTATGAGAGAGCCTAGTCCTGAGGTGAGGCATGCTGTTGATTCCTGAGAGCTGTAATCCCTCAGGCTAGCCTGGATTTAATTCCAGAGAGATGCTATTTCAAAAACAGTGTTAGGATTTACTAGCCTTGTTCACTTTCCTGTGGTAGTACTCTGGTGAAGCCTTCACCCTTATAGCCGTTCACACAGGCTTCCTCTGAGTTCCTGTGGAAGTGACATTCAAGCAGTTCTCTGGCTGTAAAACCCAGAGCACTGCTCAGAGCTTCTTAGTGAGAAAATGTCTTTCCTTTTTTCCTTTATTTTTCATTCCTCTTTTATTTCTCTGTTTCCTTAGCAGAAATTTCACAGTTAAGAGCTCTGTGTTTTTCCTTAAGAACCTAGTGTTGCAGAAACAAAATTTTATTATCAAGTGTAAGACACTTACAGAGCAACCCTTTTGCTTTAGCACAGCAAGACTGACAAAGATCCTCCATCTATGGCTTTCATATGCCTTGGGCATTCACAGGAGCCCATCCCATGACAGATGGCATCACTTGTCTGGAAGCAGCTTCTGCATAACCAGTTTAAGGTTATGTGCACCTCCCATGTGCACCTCACAGCAAGAGGCTAAGGAACTGATAGATCCTGTGCTGTCACAGCATTTCATCAGCCACAGACAGCTGCAGGGTTTCAGCCCAGGGCCATTGGTGGGTGCTGATCTCTATGAAGGGACCTGCAGGGAGCCCACTTCCATGTCTCTGCAGGGATCATTCCCAATCTTGGGCTAGTAGCTGCCAAGGCCATCAGCATTTTACTCTTAAGTTGATATGTCTTTGTGCTTTTTCCTGTTTTAAAAAAAGGACTTTTTTCCCCCCATGAACTTCACTAATGTGTGTGAAGCATTTCCTGTGTGAAGCATGCTTAACCCTGCAGTAGAGACACATGTATGGTGCTTATTGCATTTTATCTCAGTATTGTGCAAACATTGATTACTCTGACCTAAAATTAAAACACACTTCTTAAGCAGAGAGAGGTATGTGGGAATATTCCTACCGATAAACCATAGCATGACCTTAATTAGGCTGCAGGTCACTTCTGCTCCACCTGTGCTAATAAGAAGCTACTGAGGGAAAATGGGCCTGCTAATTGCTAGAAAGCATTTAGGTTTTGGTGTGCATACAAAATACACCACACTTCAGGCAGTTTTTTTTCAGGGATGCACTTAACAGTTGGGATGGAGAAGTTATGTAGCCACCCCATACCTTCTTTAACCTTCTTCTGTAGTCTGTGTCCCTGTGGACACAAGACCCTGATGGCTCTTCACTGTAACTAGCTGATGCAGCCGTGGCCCGGAGGGAGCTACAGACTTTCTCTTCTATTTCTTACTGCATGTCCCCATGCAAGATGGCAATCATTCAGTTTGGAAAACACCTTCAAGACCATTGAGTCCAAGTACTAATGTAGCAGTGCCAAGTCCACCATGAAAAAGTTGCTATGCAGGAGGGTGAGAACAGAAATAAATCTGATTTCAGGTGCTCATGTAGAGTGTCTCATAAAGTTTCATTCACACTCACACCTGCACGTTCATGAGTACCAAGACACATATGCACGTGTGTGCATAAGACAAGGGACCAGGTGTCTAACTCTTGCTATCTCCTAAGTGCCTCTTGACTGGTGAAGCTGCACCTGTTGGATGTGCCTTACACACCCTTTAGGAGACATTGAATGGGTCTTGGGCTCCAGTATGTTTCCCACACCATGTAAGGCTTATTTTTCTTTTTTGTGAGTATTTTTATAGCTCCTGGCATGGTCTTTGCTTTCCTGACACCTTACCTTATCTGAGCCTCTTTGTTCCTGCTCTCCTTTGCAGTTCAGCCACCTGAGCAAAAACAGGTTGTGTTGCCCACTGGTCTGCTTCCAGCTTTAGAGCTGCCACTGGTGTGTTTCCCCCTCAGGTGTCCATGCTGTTCCCTGTGCAGAAGCAGGAGCTGATGCTGGCATACCATTTCTTTTTTGTTTCTGTACTTGCAGTGATGGTGATGGGCACCAGGACAGCACAGACAATTGCCCTACTGTGATTAACAGCTCCCAGCTGGACACAGATAAGGACGGGCTGGGTGATGAGTGTGATGATGATGATGATAATGATGGCATTCCTGACCTCTTGCCCCCGGGCCCTGACAACTGCAGGCTGGTCCCCAACCCAGGGCAGGAAGATGATAATGGTAAGATGGGCCTTCAGGAGCCATTTTGATTCTCAGGCACTGCGTTCATCTCCAGACTGTGTGCACCAGGATGCAGAACAGTCTTTACCAATGCATACACTCATCCCAGGAACAACAGCAGCACTCATGGCCCTTTAGCCAAAACTGAGGCACTTTCTCAGGCACTACAGCCAGCAGGGCTGATGCTCTGCCTGCTTCTTGGACACCCTAATCCCATGCTTGGGCCTACTTGCTGCACCATAAATCTCCTCTCATTTTTCTGATGCATTCAGGTGATGGAGTTGGCGATGTCTGTGAGTCTGATTTTGACCAGGATACAGTGATTGATCGGATCGATGTGTGCCCTGAGAATGCAGAGATCACCTTGACAGACTTCAGGGCCTATCAGACAGTGGTGTTGGACCCAGAGGGGGATGCGCAGATTGATCCCAACTGGGTGGTTCTGAACCAGGTAAAAATACATTTGGTCTTTCTAACCTGTCTGAGAAAGATAATTTGAAAACCACAATAAAATTGGCTCTGTAATTGCTGGACCTCTGGCAGACGTGAAAAGTGGAAGCTGTTGGTTAGTAGACTATTTCCAGGAGTAATAATGAAGGAATTTTCCTTTTGATAGTCTTCAAGCTATCAAAATTGATGGTCTAAAACAGCTAAATCTAAAACAGCTACATGCTGGCTTATTCTGGTGGATTTCACTGCTGCCAGAAGGCAGACATATTACCCTGTTGAAATATTTCTGTAGGAAACAAGTTTCATTAATTCTTCCCATAAGTTAAAGGTCCGACATGCTAAATAACAGAGCATTTCATAGAATCCTAGAATGGTTTGGGTAGGAAGAGAGACTTCAAAGTTCATCTCATTTCAATCCCAACCTTCCATAAGCAGGGACACACATCACTAACCAGGGTTCTGTGAGTTCCAGCCAGCCTTGAATACTTCCAGGTTTGAGGCATCTCTGGGCAATCTGTTCCAGTGCCTCACAACCCTCACAGTAAAATTTTTTTTCCTCATACCTAATCTAAACCTACTTGCTTTTACTTTGACTCCATCGCCCCTTGTCCTGAAACTGCATGCTCTTGGTAAAATGTCCTTCTTCATCTTTCTGGTAGGCTCCCTTCAGGTACTGAAAGGCCACAACTAGGTCACTCTAAAGCCTTGTCTTTTCCGGGCTGAAAAAAGCCCGTCTTCATAGCAGAGGTGCTCCATCCCTCTGATCATCTTGGTGGCCTCCTCTGGACTCCCTGCAGCAGATCCATGTCCTTCCTGTGCTGGGACCCCAGGGCTGGATGCAGCACTTCTGTACTCCTAGATGGAGTCCAGTAATTTATTTACACTAACAAATTTTAGCCTTCAGGAGGCTAATGTGTTATGAGTCACAGAGCACATGCAGTTTTTTCCCATTGCAAAAGTCTCTGCCAAGTCAGCTGGGATGAATACATCTTCCTTAACCCAGTCCTGGCCATCAGTTTAATCCTGAACTCTATGATCCAACTGTATGAGCTAAGCCTAGGAAAAGCTCTCTTCCTCCCACAACCCTCTTCCCTCTTCCTCTGCACCCCAGTTTTGGCAAGATTCAGACTTCCAGAAGATTGTGGTAGAGAAAGAAAGTATCAAAATACTGGTATGACTAATTCTGCACTAGGAAAACCGACAAATCGTTCCCAACTCCAGCTATGCAAGCAGCTGAAACATTACTATTTGATTATTGTTCTCACTGATTTTAGTTCAGAACTACAAGTGTCACAGAGATGTTGTGAGCAAACAGAAGAGAGGGATGAAGGAGGTGCTAGAGGGAGACCAGAAAAGCCTGTCAGGCTCAGCCAATCCAGCTTGCCATACATACTGACTACCCTGAATTTACCCTTACAGGGGATGGAAATTGTGCAGACTATGAACAGTGATCCTGGCCTTGCTGTTGGTATGTAGCCTCTTCTGACATTCAAGTTTTGCAGCAGAAAATGCACAGAATATGAACATATGTTCCGCAGAACTGTTTTTAACTTGTGTGTACCCTTAGGTTACACGGCTTTTAACGGCGTTGACTTTGAGGGCACTTTTCATGTGAACACAGTGACAGATGACGACTATGCTGGCTTTATTTTTGGTTATCAAGACAGCTCTAGCTTTTATGTAGTAATGTGGAAACAGACGGAACAGACGTACTGGCAAGCGACTCCCTTCCGAGCTGTTGCAGAGCCCGGCATTCAGCTAAAGGTACCAGTGGTGGCTCCTAGCTAAGGACACAGTGCTCTCTGCAGCCTGGCTATGCCATCTTGCCATGTGCTGGCTGTGGGCTAGGTCATCATGCCATGCGTAAGCCAAGCCACTGCACTGCATGTCAGCTGTGCCGCCCGACTGCTGTTCTCTACTGGCAACTGCTGTCAAAATCGTTGTCAGGCAGCTGCAACACAGCCCTTTTAATAGCACTGTTTTTTAAGGAACTTCATCTCGCCTTTCTGATCAGCTGGAGCATTTAGTCTCTGCAGTGATTGTGCTCTGACCCTTACTGTCAGATTGCCTCCTTTTCCTCCTGTCCAGGTACCCAGCTGGTTGCTTTGTCCATGTAGGCAGTGGCTTGGCTGTAGAACAGAAGTTTGGGGCCTGTTAGCAGCAGAGAGGATGCTTCTGCAGACCTGCTTCTTGCAAAAAAACAAAACAAAACAAAACAAACTTGGCTCCTGAAAGTGACTTTTCTCTGTAGTCAGTGTTGGAAAATTATGTTTTTGCAGGCTGTGAAATCCAAGACAGGTCCTGGTGAGCACCTCCGCAACTCCCTCTGGCACACAGGGGACACCAATGATCAGGTCAGGCTGCTGTGGAAGGACCCCCGAAATGTAGGGTGGAAAGACAAAGTCTCCTATCGCTGGTTCTTGCAGCACAGACCTCAGATTGGTTATATCAGGTAAGAGAGGAAAGGATAGATAAGGTGAGTACAGATACATGTCTGCCTAAACTGTAGTTTCTCAACACCTGACTCAGATGATAACCTGAGAATTTGTATTATGTCTGGGCTTTGTACTGATGAAGCCTTATAACAAATTAGACTTTCAGAATTCAGCCTGCAGCTCATTTCCTAGACAATTCCATGTTAAAACTCTGTATGAACCATCTGTCTCTTTTAACTGTGCCTTACCCTAATGAGCTCTTTTCTGGCTTTAATACCTTGTTTTCCAAGCGACTGCTGGCCACTGATCTGAAAAGCAATATATTCCAAATTTTCTTAATTTTGATATTTTAGAATATTTTTGTTGGAATTGGGATAGTTCCTTTATGTATTCTAGGATAACAGAATAAAAGTTGTCCACTTAAAAGTTGTGATTCTAACTGACAAGTAATTATCCTCATGTGATAGATTCAAGATAACTCAGCATATAGTCAGAAAGTTTGTCAAAGATTTATAAAGCATGTTATATATTCTTTTCTGGGGTTTTTTTTGGAAAAAATGTTAATAATATTAAAAAAATCACCATTCAGGATGAAACATTTTACCCTGCAACATCCAGCAGACAAATCAGCAGGAATTATACTTGTAGATCAAGGCTGATGTCAAAATGCAAAAAACTAACTGCCCTGGCATGATCACCTCAGGTCTTTCAATCTTATAGTAGAACATAAATATGGGTAAATCAACTTTTCTTCAAGAAAATCACCACCTTTTAGTTGAGATGTAGTAGCTTGATGGTGTCATTATTCCACTTCTCTAGTGCAATCATCAACTTCAATGGCAATTGGAGTAAACACGACTGACTTTTACACTTAAATGGATTAAGAACGTTTATACTGTCAATTATTGTGCCCTAGCCACAGGGCAGTAGTGAATAGATCTTGGGTGGCAACTTACATTTAGACCAAGAAGTTAGTGAAGCTGCTGCATGAGCAAACATCTCCTATGGCTGCAGTCTCTCCAACCAGCCTAAGTAATGCTCCCTGTAACTGGGAAAGGTAGTACAGTCTGTGTCACAGAACCCTTTAAAACTAAAGGCAGCCAGGCCTAAAGCAAGCCTCTGTCAGTTCTCTGTCCACTCTCACTGCAGTCTGGGTAGGCCAGATGCCACAGACCATTGTGTGTCTAGCAAAGGTTTTCTGAGGCTTCAGGGGAGCCTAGGAAAAAGTCACTTGAGCCAGCCCCTCCCGTGGTAATTTGCAAGACAAGTTCTATTCATTGTACAGATAGAACTTCTGAACTGCCTCAGCAAATTAGTAAATAAAATCAGAAACATAACAGGATTTGGGTTTTTTTCCTTATTTAATGATAATACATAGGAACTTTCATTCCTTTCACCATTTGCTTTTTACTTGTGTGCAGAAATACATCAGCAGTATCCTCATCCACAACAGGGTCCTCCAGGCTCATTGTCCTCTAGGTCATTTACCAGTATCCCATAGGCTGAGGACTTGATGCAGGCAGTGCTGTAACAAATAGCTCAGCTGGCTCCACTGTGGTCCTGCTCTAGCCCTCAATACAGAGCACACACCGGGAAGCTGGTAGGGCACAGCTTTCACAGGGCTATTTGGGAATTTGCTGGTGGGTTTTATAACAAGAAGATCAGCAAAACAGTTCCTGGAGTTAATCATATTCACATTTTTAAAGAAATCTCACAGACAAGTTTAAGATCACAATGGATTGTTTGAAACTTTTCCTATTACAAAAAAAGAAAGGTTAAGCTTCAAACGTCAACTATGCAAGACAATATCCATCTAGCCCTTTTCAGCTGATCTAGTCTGGTTCTCCTATCACTATTGACTGTGGAAAATTTCAAGAGCTAAAGCACTCAGCTGGACTGACTACAGGAAAAAAAAACATTCCAAAGCTTTTTTAGCATATGTAGAAACCCCTCACAAGGTCCTCCCTTGTCTGGCTCTTGCCAGCATGCAGCATTGCTCCAGTTCCCAGCTACACAGGAGCTACCTTAACTGCTTTTTCTCTCCTGGGCTAGATGGGAGGGATAACATGTCCAAGAATAGAGTCTCCATGGATAACAACATTACTTTCAGGAATGTTGCAGCCTTAGAAAATACCTAATAGAGCTTCTGTTTGCTTTCATTAAGGGCAAGATTTTATGAAGGCTCTGACCTAGTGGCAGACTCTGGTGTAACTATAGACACCACAATGCGTGGCGGACGGCTTGGAGTTTTCTGCTTCTCTCAGGAAAATATAATTTGGTCCAACCTGAAATACCGCTGCAATGGTAATGTTCCTCTTACTCCATTTTAGCTAACAACCAGCAAGTGACAGTGAAGAACCAGTAGTAAGGCTGTTGGATTAAGCCATTTAGCATTTTTTCCTTTGCCCTTCCTTTACAAGCTATTCACAGCGGTGAAATGCCTCCCCTGACACCAGCAGCACACCGCAGCCCAGCCTTACAGGAACTAACACCTCACAGCTGCTCCTCCAAGAGCAGTCACTCTGCTACAGAGAATGTGCCATCTGAGGGGAATAGCTGTCATCAGAGAATTAGGAATGTTATATAAAACCAGCTGACTTTAAGAGCTGTACACACACAATAAATATAATAAGTACACTGACACCATTATGTATGTAGATGCCTTGTGCTTTGAATACAAGGTGAAATACACCTGGAGAGCCAGTGAGCTCAGGCATCACTGTTCCTTGTGTACTTGCTGGCTGGTCCTGTGTGTAGGGGGATAAGATCATAAGATGCCTTTCCTCCCATGTAAGAATGCTCCTGATTCTGTGGGAGTGTGCTGGCTCACTTCCCTTGGGGCAAGAGCCTTTTGGCTTAGCCATGATCATCCACTATATAAAATAACTCAAACTTTTGTCACTCACACAGAAGCTGATCATTTCAGGGTATTTCTGTCCCAGCAGCAGTTCAGGTAACTGCCCCTCCTCCTCTCAGCATCCATAGGTAGCCTTTGGAAAATAATCTACCAGCCAAGTTGGAATAGTTTCCTTGTCTGCTTTCTGTGGATCTGAGAAGCCCAGTCCAGGACTGCAGGGGACATGGCCACTCTGTGGCCTGTTATGCTGATGGACTCTGGTATTTGGACACTTGGTACACTTAGGCTGGCTCTTGGAGGTCACAGTTAAATAGGGAACTTCTAGACAGTAGTGCTTGCAAATAAAAATTACTTGGTAAGTATTTTCCACAGTATTGTGGTTTCCAGAAAGCATGTATCAAAGCTGCCACTGAGTCACACTTACATGGCAGTAAGCAGGCAAGCGGCATTGCTGCAGGAGCTACATGAAGTCAATGAAATCCACTCAAAAAGACTATGAAGTCCCACAGTATCTCTATTTTCATATCAGAGAAGTTCCTACATGATGCAGAAAAATTCCTGTCAAGCCTTTTAAAAGTGCTCAACAAAAAGCAAAGGATTTACCCCCTTTTTCTACATACTGTGTGTTTATACACGTGTTTTTTTTGTTTGTTTGTTTGTTTTTTTTGTTTTTTTGTTTTTTTTTTTGTTTAGCGCTACCTCTCCTACATCAGGGTGAAAATAATCACAGTGAAGTTGAGGTCATGCAATTGAGCTTTGTTGATGTGGCTCCATTGCTGTCTGCAGCTTTAACTCTATAGTTGCTCTGTGGCTGTCCAGATAAAATGTTTTCGGATCTGGCAAAGGCAGACTGTAAATAACACTTCAAACAGAACTGTAACTGCTCTTATGACATTGATCCATCTCCAGCTCCTTTGTCCAAGTTTCATGTCTTGATGCCAGTTGCTATTGGTCCTGGGGGTTAATGCTTTTTGCCTCTTCTTGTGGCCTGGGAAACCATCACAGGGAAGTTGAATTAGGATACATGAGAAATAGAGATGCTAACGCTACAAATGTGTCTGGCATGCAGAGAAAGACAAGCACTTGCCTTTCTAGTCAGTGTTTATTGATAAAAATTTAAGAGTGCTAGCCACAAAGTTTTCAGAGATACGTAATCTGAAAATTGATAGTACTCCTTTGTGGGCTGGCACTGTAGCACTCATTGTCTTGTTAGCCTCTTTGTGTTTTTCAGTGGTATACAGCTAAAACTGTAAACATTCCCCGTTCATTCTTAATGTGTAAACAGAAGAGAAGCATGTTACCAAAAAAGAGAGTAGTGGGTAATTTAAGTGCTCCTTAATTTTGTCAGAAGAGATTAAACTTTTGCATATTTTCCTGTTTTCAGACACCATCCCAGAGGACTTTCAAGAGTTTCAAGCGCAGCAATTTGGTGTTGGGGATATTTAAAAAGTAAAAGCAAACTAACATTACTATTGCAAACAGTAAAACAATGTATTTTAAATCCTTATATGATTTTTGTTGTCAGAGTGCACACCGCAGCTTTGTTCTCATTGATGTGCCTATGTCAGACTTTTTTTTGTATAAAAGTGAAAATAAAAAGGAGACAAAATAGACTTGGGCCTCACTTATTTTCAAACTTGCCCTAAAATCTGGAGAGCAGCATGTGAATGGAGTGACACGTTGCTTAAAACACTCTCAAGAAAAGTTTGAATCTGTTGCCTTCTTAGATTCAGTATTAAATGGGATGGGGAAAAGAGTGAAATTTTCTCTACCTTGGATGTATTATAAACAACAGGTTGAAGTGGTTCAGAGCTGTTTGGCTGAACCAAGTAGTACCTTTCCAGTCCTCCCAGGAATAGGCTGTATGTCCTTTAGGACATTTTAAGGCCCTTGAAGACTGTTACCTGTGGCAGATCTCCTCTTAAGCAATGTATTAGACCTCCCACTCCCAAAAACTATGGACATCACATACTGGGAAAGCAAGGAAGCTGACAGCAGAGCATTGTAGTCACATCCTATGACTTGCATGTGACTAAAACAGACAAACAAAAAGACTACAGAGATAATAAATGCAGAATCACCTAGATAAAAAAATCCTAATTTTCACATACACAAAGCCAGGCTCTGATCTGTCACCAGAGCTGAGTTCTGTAGGCAGGTACTGCTATATTATGCAAAGAAGTCACCAAACTAAAATCCCAAAACATTGCATTAAGCCTAGTAACCATTAGGAAAGGACTGAAAACAGAAAGCCAAAAGAAACTGTATCACGATCTAAGCTGAAGTGCAGAAAGGTGTTAATACAGTCTGCATTTTTATTACATTCTCTTTCCAAATGAAGCTAGGAAGGGAGAGAGGACAAGCTCCAAGGACTGGTGAATACATAGGATAGTTACTTTAGAGATAACTATATACTTTTAAAATAACTGTAGGATAATGAGTTTTAAAAGGACAGTCAGAAATGGTACTTCAGCCTGGAAGGAGGGGGAAGGAAGAAATACAAAGTGAGGGAGTACAGTGAGAGTTTTGAAAATCAGAAGTAACCCTGAAAAAATGAACAGTCCTAGCTCTTTCCCAGCACAAGGATACAGGGAGAATGCTGAGTTAAATTATCAGGTGACAACACCAAACAACAAAAAAACATTTCTTGTTCTCAGTAAAATAAAAATACCCTTAAAAATATTTTACAATATATCAGAGGCTTACAAGCTATCAGAAGCTTTAACTATTGGCAGAATTTTCCCACAGGCTCCTCCATCATTGCCAAAGTTTCTGGAAGCAGGGTGGCCCTAAGAGCTGTCCAACGAGGATCCCAGAGTCCCACTACAAAAGGCACGATGCACGATTCCTTTGGTTCAGTGCTTCATGATGAAAGGACCTCCAGTTTCAGTCCTCCTTTCCCCTTGGCATCACTAAACCAAACCACTCACCAGATGTCTGAGGACCGAAAGGCTATTTACTTTGGAGCAACCCAGAGGGCATTGTCAAGTTATGCTTAATAGATGACAAAAAATGCCTTTTACCAGCTGAGCATGGGCTGTAACTGCAGTATTGTTCATTTATGAAGGAGCACACACACTGTAAAACAAATTTACATCTTCCCATGATACATTTGCATTTCAGCAGAAGAAGCCCCTTCTCCAGGCACAAACCCTCTCTGCATGGTCTGGGCACAGCCTGGGCAGAAGGCAGTCAGTACACTCACCCACACCACCGCTGCAGAACACGTGGGCCTGCAGTGCTCACATTTTGCACAAGTGGTCTCCTTGCAGCGGATGCAACAGGCCTGGCCCACCCTGACCTGTCTGCAGCATGGGCAGCACACACCAGTTCCATCAGAACATGATTGCACTTGGCCTTCAAATCCTTGCCAGGCTCCAAAGCTCTGCTCAGCCCCCCTGTCTGCAGCCAGAGCCTCTCCTTCTGCTACAGTTGCTGGGAGGGAGCAGCCTGGCCCTTTGCCTTATCAGCTGGCTTACCACCATGGAGCTTGCCTATTTCCAGG
>VZTT01070435.1:141976-160951 GCA_013400855.1 Buphagus erythrorhynchus
CCCAGCTGTGTCACGCTCCAGATGTGACCTCCTCCTCCGTGTCGCCCTTGGGAGCTGTGGTGGCGTGCGCGCGACCCCTTGAGCCCCCACACCCCAGCTGATTCCAATAAAAAGCTTGAGTCCCTACTTTTGTTACTCCCAGCTCCATGCACCAGGAGCTGCACAGGGAATAGCAGCCACCACTGGAAGCTTGGTCAGCAGTTTCTCAAAACCACAGGGAACTGTGTCCTGCTGTGGGTCTGGTCAGCTCTCCAGCACGGGTGACACCAGTACCAGGAGGCAGCCTGCAGCTGGCACATGCTGAAACAGGACATGGATGGTGAGAGGGGAAGGAGCCACCACCCGTGAAGACAAAGCACTTTCCCTGGTGTGGATCTCAGCAAGTAAAATTGAACAGCTGCCCACCCCACCATCTGGGCAAGTGAGGGAAAAAAAGAAAAAATCAGAGATCTGCATCTTGAACAGCTGCACAGTGCTTCAGTGCTACATCAGCCTTGAAGATGTTTTGTTTGCACTGCCAGGGTATCTTCTATCTCAGGAGCTGGATTGTACAGAACAGATGCCACAGAAAAATCTGTGCAATCTGCCATCATCCAGTATCACACACCAGAGAAATACAAAAACAACACAGACATTTAAGGATTAATATTCTACAAAGCAGCATTTTTTGTTAAACAACACTGAAATTTAGTGAAAAAAAAAGATAACCAATTTACTTTTACTGGCTCAGTAACTGTATAGCTCATATATTTAGATTATTTTTTAAGTTTCTTCTAGAATGAACTGACTTTGCAACTTTAATGTATCACAACAGTTTCAAATGTAAGAAAAATTTTATTGGTCCATTAAACATTAAATCTATAACAATACATTCACTCAGTATACAAAAGGAAGTGTCCTTAAAAACCATTAACATGCTAAAAAGGCAAAGCTGTTGACTATTTTACAAGTAAGATCTTACAATTCTGGAATCTTTACCAATTCTTAAAAGTCAAACTGTTACATTTACTGAAGACCACAATACTTGCAAAAAAGTTAAATAGACTAGCAAACTTCCACTTCACTGGGCTACAGCATAATAAAATAAAACCACACATACACACCAAAAAGTTCCCTTGAGATATTAAGAACCTTGAAAAAGACTAATTAAAATCCCCTCACCATTAAGAAAATGCGTTTATATTTTGACTATTTTGCATCCAGTTTTTGAACATGGCATATATGAGACTGAACACCATGCATCAGTGGTGAACAAAAAGCAGACACTGAACCCATATGTTCCTAGTAAATTATTTTCTCAGCTTGTATATTAGAATTAAAAAAAGTTAATTCTCCGCACTTTAAGTCTGCATGGATGTCCAAAGGACACCTAAGCACCTGGACTTGTATCAGTAAGAGGAAATCTAAAGCTATGGTATGTCCAATGATCCATTATTTCCCCATAGTTTTGCAAAATTCTTGGCTTTGCACTTTCTTCTTGGCTTCATGCTGAGGCTTCTTTGGCAAAAGCATGGCTGCAGTGCTGCACTCTGCAGCTCTGGTGAGCAAAAGCCCTGGAAGCTTTAGGCTGCTGGAGTGGTTTCAACGCTGATAAATGTGGCTCTGAACAAGTCTGCGAAAATGTCTGTACACTACGCACTGGGAACTATCACAGACTGACAGGCAGCGGGGAAGCCAATGTGGCTTATATCTGAAATAAACTCTAACTTTTTTAAAACATTATTGAACAGGTGTGGAAAGAATCAAATCCAGATTTGATAAAAACTCCTGAACAAATGGGATTTAAGGCCTTCTTGAAACCTACAGAATTTCCTTGGGCATTAGAAAGCAGTCATTATGCCAGTCTTTCAAAGCTGCTGCTTCAAACTCTGTACAGTGTGTCTACATCCCCATCCTGGGGCACTTGGGTACTCTGCCATGAGGATGTAGAAAATGCAGAGACATACCAGCTCCCGAGCTACGTATCCTGTTCTGAGTAAAAAAAAAAATAAAGTTTTCTAAGCACTTGACCCCCAACATTCACTTGTAGAGTCATGTGAGACACTGAATTCTAACTACTTTAACAAAACTCAAAACACAAGTAAAATGTCATGGTGTTCATTATGCGTTTCCCTCCCACAGCAACTCATAAGCCACTTCAGAAAACAAAGAAGCAGTTTTCACACAGGAAAACTGATCCAGGTAATAAACTATGTTCCTTGACTCTGCTTCAATGCTGCAGGTTGTCCTGCTGTGAAAAGGAAAGAATCAGTAAGACTTGGCAAAGAAGTCTTTGCTAGTTTCTAGCACCAAATACATCCCATTTGACAGGCAGCAGGTTGTCTGGGAATGAAGGAGGTCTACACTGCCTTTAAAGAACAAATCCAAGGAGAAAAAGGCAAGTAAAATGAGGAGATGCAGCCTCCAAGCAAAAGACATTGCTTCTAAAGCCCAGAAAGAAAATGAGAGCAAAATTTTAGCTGTGGATAATCTCAACTCATCTAGCCACAAAGGTAGGGTCTTGTGGTATTTTGTTTCATCAGTTTAGGAGAAAAACCTAGCAGTTTATAAAATCTTTACAGCGCAGTTTAAAAACCGGCAATGGATTACTTTGTTGCTGATTTGTTCAGAGATGCCCACGTAATGTTGGCTTCTAGCCAAAGTTCAAGCAGTGCTATCTTAAGTACCTAAATTTTCCTGATGCCATCATTCAAAGCCAAAGAACAGTTAAAAACCAGCTTTTTGACAAGTGCAATAGTTACTTCATCAATAGCAATGTTCTAGCCCAGAAATGGCTGCAGCAGTAGCTGACAAAGCAATTACACATGCATAATTTATAATCTCAAAGCGCTTAAAGACTTGTAAAAAGGTGCTAAAACACAAAATAAATAAATAAATAGACATGCAGTGTTTATGATTCTGCAAGGGGACAAACCTTCTCTCTGGACTATGCATACATTAGCAACACAATTCTGCATTTCAGAGGAAAGCAGCCCAATCCAGCCAAGATTTACCACATTAGCTGGGCACTTACAAGTTGTTTGAACCTCATGGAAATGCTCGAAGGAGAAAGCTGAGAGTAGGACAAACATGCAATACCTTCCATGTGTGATTGCAGTGGAGCTCCTTACTTGGCATCCAGCTGCAAGGGCTGCCTGCACACTCTGAGGAACTATGTGGCAAACAGCAAACAAGCATACCCATCTGCTTTCCACACATCCCCAGTAAAGTTTCATCGTCTCATTTGTTAGTCCAGTTATTTGGATTCAGACACTTGGTCTCTCAGTCTGTCCCACTTATTTTACTCCAAACACGAAACAGTCATGACTGTGGCTCCTGGTTGCCTTCACAAGGAAAAGTAAAATTGTTCCAGTCTCAGATGATAGTGCAGCAGCAAAGCCCCAAATAATCTTTATGATGGCAAATTTTAAAAAGTAGGAAAAAAACAACAAAATTGTTTCACCTTCCCAGCAGGACTTCTGTGAACACTGTCTGTTCCTCCCAATCTATTAAAGATAGCATTAGATCAAATTTAAATAGAGGAAATTTAGTATAGGACATGTTCTCTAGTCTTGCTGTCTTTGTAAGCTTCCTCACTTCACACACCCCAAAACCTCTAGGAGCCAGAAGTGCTGCACTATTTGTGTCTGGGAACAAATTCAATGAATAATCATGGTACAAGGCAGGATAGACACCGGGCAGTGAACTGCCTCAGCAGACAGTCACCTGCACTTTCAGGTACAGGGAGAGAAAGTTAACTGTTTACAGCTTAAATGTAAAACTAATCATATATTTACAAAAGCATCAGGCTACTTGTGAGTTTTCCCACTTAATTTGCCACTGCACAGTAATACCTGAAGCAGTCTTATCCCCAAAGGTTTGTCAAGCGCAGATTGTTTGGTCTTCCACATGCACCTTGGGTCTAATTGTGCCTTGTACACACTGGTGTAAGGTACAAGGCAGCATCACCCAGTCACAGGCTCAGTCCAGGTTTTCCAGTTCTAGTGCCAACCGAATTAATAGTTATCACAGCAGTAGGTATCAAGGCACTTCTTAAAAAGTTTTTTTTAAAAGCCCGTTTGCATGAAATGTTTGTACTCTATGGGCTGGGAATTTGATTCCTTGACCTGAGCCGAGAATTTTATTATGCAGTTGCACGTGGAAGTTCACAGTACAGATTTTACAGCAAACACTAAGGCTGTAATGTTTACCTGGCCAGCAGGACGCCTTGTCTTGGTGAGGAACTAGTCTTTGCACACCCAAGTGCTACCAGTTACTGATTCCTTAGAAAGGTCTGGAAGTCCACAGCTGGATCTGAGGCATCATGGACCCACAGGCCCCCAAAGTTTTTTATTTTTGGGGGTTTTCCCCCAAACATGTGCTCAAAGTAGACAAAACTATGTAAACAGGCACTGCCCTATTTCCACTCCACGTATACCTGCAGACCTAGACACTTAAGATCGATAGTTGGTAGTAGGGAAGGATGAAGGAGCAGTTCTTCAGGTGAGTGCTGTGTAAGAAGAATGGGTTCATACCTCACTGTGGACTTTGTTTTTACAGCCTTGTTTCTCCTGTGCAAAACCTACTTCCCTAAACACAAACGGTAAAAAAAGAGCACAAGGAGGTGCAGAAAGCCCTGATGAAAACACTCCATAGAGTAAGTGTTTCTGTAAACAAGAACATCCAAGGACCAAGATTGGTATTAAGGTCATCCACATTTGTGACTGGGATGCCTGCTATCAGAACCAGACAACAGGAATCTTTCCCTGCCTTGCAACTTGACATAGTGCATGCCTTCCTCCATAAAGCTCCTTTCCCCAGTTGTTCTGTTACAAAAAACATGGCTAATTTAGGAAAAAAAAAACCAAAACAAAACAAAAACAAAACAAAAAAAAAAACAACCAAACAAAAAAAAAACCCCACCAAAACAAAAAAAAAAAAAAAAAAAAAAAAAAAAAAAGAAAAAACACCCCACAAACAAAAAAACACACAAAAACACACACAAANAACAAAAACAAGAACAAACAAACAAACAAACAAAAAAAACCAACCAAACAAAAAAACAAACAAGCTTGGTTTCTCAGAGTACAACATATATGGCACTAGAAGACAAATCTTGCATGCCTCTTAGGATCAGGCAAGGCATGAGCCTGGACTATTTCAGTTGCAGCACACAGCTACAGCACTGGATCAAAACTGTTTGTCAGATTGCTGCTGTGAGTTATGTAGGACAACTGTTAGTCATCATTGCACAGCCCTTATCTTAGAGATTGGACAGATAAATGCTTCTGGATTGAGAAAGCATTAATAAAGGCCTTTTTCAGCTGCAGAAGTATCTGCATAGCAAGACTCTAAAACATAGGCAGAAATGTTCTGACAGGTCCCCATACTAGCAGAGCTCTTGGCAGGATCAGAACCTCCCAGCAGAAGCAAGGGGAAAAAGAAAAACCTGCCTCCCTGTCCTGAGCCATTTGTTGCTTTTCTAACTCAGTGTCAAAGCCCAGCTTCAACTGCTATTTTTAACTCTTGGTGCAAACAAGAAGAACACCAAGGCAGTCACTGTAGGACAGACTCCTCCTTCCCTCACATCTCAGGACACGTATGTTGATGCTCTAATCACTGAGATAGGTGGCATAAGTAGACAGGACTGCAGACCTGAAGATTTTGTTTCAGGTAAGAGTGCACAGGGTGAGGAAGATGACACTCCTAGAAAGCTCCAAATAGGACAGAAGCCCTGGGATACCATAACAACAAGGCAGCTAAAAACAGTAATGAAAACAAGACCAGAATCAAGATCCAATATGTTAAGATTACTCATCAGGTGGACATTAGCCATTAATTATTACAACAGAATAACTAAGGCATGCAAATCTTTTGGCCAACCCATTGGCCTCCATGTTGTGCTTTCCTTTGATTTGCAGAAAGCAGTGGATGAAGATTTAAGGCTCAATCATATTTTTTAAAATAAGAGAGCTGCTAAATTGGTTGATATTTCATACTGTACATGTGTGTGAATATACATGTTGAAAGAAGACAGAAACCACCAGGACTAGCTCAAGTAATAAATTCATCCCACCAGAATATAGATATGAACTGTGGGGGTTCAACCTTTTTCAGCATTCAGGGCATTTGAGCTGTTGTTTTACCATCAAATCATCTGCTTAAATTAATATTAAAAAGGTGACAAGGTAGTGTTTCATATCGTCAAGTCATTTGTACTAAGGCAGCTGCTTGTTGTGTTTGTGTCTCCTGGTTTTGCTTTTCTGACTGCTTATTCCAGTGCTTGGAATAGGAGTTCTACAAAAGAATCTGTCTCCATTAATATATTGGTCAGCTAAGTCCCATCCCAACAGCAAAACTAGTATCAATAGAGGAGTATAAAAATATAGCAGTTAGAAAAAATACTTTCCAACCAACACACAAGCAGAAAAGGATATATGACACACTATAGGCCTTTTCTGACCATCAATGCATCTAAAATATTATAAAACTAGTCATGCAAACAGAACTGAAGATCTGGGAGACCTTTAGATACAAGCTGAAACAGCAGGGCAGAAAAGTAAATCAGCACCCCTCTTTTAAATTTAACAGCAACTGGCAGTGCTCCCATAACTGTTAGCTGTTGAGAAAATAATAATGTGAATAAAGAATGTACCTTATCTTACATCCCCATGCAGTACACTCAACTTTTGAGTGACCTGGCAAAGCAAAATTGGACAAAATTCAATTTAAGAATTTGTGTGTAGAATTCCCCTTCAGTTTTTAACTGGGCTAAATCTGAATTGCATAAAATATCCAGGTGCCTTTAAAGTAATAATAGAATAAATACTTTACTATCATTGGTACATTCCTTTCTCAATCTAGGTATAAAATAACTTAATATATTTAATACTTAGATAAACCATTTTTAGTAGATGCTTTGGAAGTCAAATTTTATATATTCTCTTATTTCTACAGAAGTATTTAGATATGTTTTTGGAAAAAAATTATCTGGATACTACTTACAAGAATTATATGCTGTACAAAACAGCAGTCCAAATCATCACTGCAAACTGTAAAAGAAATAGTTAATGAAAGAGTATAAAAAGGAATGAATGCATATTTGCTGGAAGATAACAAACATTCATGGGAAGTAAGAAGATATCATCTGCACCATGAGTTTTTTTTCTTGTCAATGAAGCCAGAGAAGGATTGTCAGTTATTTGAAGAGTATTTCACTTATTCCAGTTTACGCATTATGTAAGAACTGTGTTTTCTACACACCACACATAAGCATTGTAAAGTTTCAAAACAGATTTGTTCCCCTAGGCAATGTTTGTTCATTATAATAAAAAACAGTAAAAAAAGTCTTCAATCATTTGTTTAGTCTGACTAAAAAGACAGTAATTGGTACATTATGGTAAGTGGGTAATAGGTGTTTCCTCATTCCAAAAAAAAAAAAAAAAAAGAGAGAGAAACTTAAAATGACCTTTTAACTGTTCACACTGAGAACTCTCTGGTTGGGCAACAGAGTGGAGCAATAAGAGTCCATAAGTATAGACAAACACACACCCAACAGGAGACCATCTTAATCCAGAAGATAGACCAGGTTCCAGTGAAGAATTTTTCAATCTGAGCACTTTCGTAACTGTTAAGGGAAAAAAAAAAAAAGAAAGACATAAAAGTCTTAACTAGGTTAACCCATAGAGGAAGCAAGGGAGCAAGGGAGAGCAGCCCTTTATAGAGCAAGATCTTGCTCAAGAATGCCCAAGAAAAATTTGTAATGTCTCTTCAAACTTTCACAATAAGGATAGGAAACAGCAGAACTTCCTGTTCACATCTTCCCTCTCAACACAGAGAGACATTAATTTCTTGGCATTAAAGAAATACATGAAAGAAATACACTTACTGGAACCAATGGGTTACTGTCATCATCACATAGAGAGAAGCCAGGAAGAAAACAAAGTGGAAGTAGGCATAACTGTACACTGTGCCCTTCTTCTCATCATAAACCACAGTCTGGCCTCCCCTTTTTTCAACATGCTCTTCAGCATCAGCTGTAAGAGACAGGAAACAACAAAGTTTTGCAAACGTAATGAGAACTGAAAACAGCAGCTGGCTTCACAGAGAACACAGCAAAACACTTAAGGTGTGATTTGGGAAAGCGTGATTGAAACAGAGTAACACTTGAACATTTCTTCTTCCTCAGGGCATGGGCCTAAACCCCGAGCCAAAAACTGAAATCCTGCCTTGTAACAGATTCCTGTTTCACTGAGTAGATTTTGAGAATTGAGAGCACTTAAATTGCTCTACCTGTGCAATATTTTTCTGGCAAGTCTAAGATGATAATCCTGATTGTACCACGTCTGCAAACAGGACACTCCCTTTTTATCTCACTCCTGAACTTCAGTCCCTGCAGAGTTGCTGAGCCAGAAGCCCAGCAGCCAGTTACACCCACAGGCATGCAAAAACCAGAGATTGCTTGTTGTATGTTGTAGGATGAAATGTACTTTAAAGAATTATTAATTAGCCTAGTATTTTTGAAACGGTGTTGTGACATCTCTTGCTTCCCTCTGTAGCCTAACCTGGAGCACTTCATCTGCTTCAGTTTGCATTCTGTACTCTACTGAATGAGAGTACAAGCAACTCTCCCTCCACAGCTGCGTCCTATCTCTCTCAGCTTTGGTCCAAAAGTCACAAATAAGGTAAAAGATGCAGTGAAAACATTACCGTCTCCATCAGGTATACAGCAAAAGCAGCAACGAGCTACCTGTGGAACAGAAAACAGGAAGGGGGTAAGAATCTGTGCTACAGCAAAGCAGAACAGCTGGGGAAGGAAGGTCTAAATTACAGATACTCATTTAGAAAAGTCTGGTTTGTATTTCCAACAGACACAAAACCCAAATTAAGATTTGCCCAGTAGCTCAGAACAGCAGTTTCCAAAACTTGGAAACTGGAAAAACTTGGAAAAACTTGCTCAGTAAATCTGAAGAAATGAGCTAGTCTTTAAAAATTACTCGACTGATTTTACATAACTCTAGGCCCAACACACATGCAAATAATTATGACAAAATGGTGGAAAAGCAACAATAAAGCACATATATATTTAGGAGATTTATCTATTTAGATGTGCATACAAGTGCTTTTTAGAACATTCCTGTATAAGACAAAAGTATAAGGAACTTTTAAGCTCTGATGCATGAGTTGGAAATCACAACTCTACCAGTGCAAGTCTGAAATGTACTTCTCTTTGCAAGATTTTGCTGAAATGGAGCCAGAATGAGCACAAGAAAAATGAGTATAAGCAGAAACCTGGTTTTATTCGTTTATTAAGATTTCCTTTTTTATTTAAACCTGGTTGAGAAAGAAAGGTTGTAATTGACACTTTCTATGTTGAATGGTAATGTAAATGGAGAAAAGATGTTGACCATCCAATAAACAAATATAAGTCTATTTTCTGCACCAGACTATAGTAAAAGTCAGCACTTTCTGTACTGCATCATAAATATTACTTGTACTGGTAATATCCTTCTCTGGGATTTCTTTTGCTTGTGGTCTGATTAAGATAATGAACCTTGTTAGGAAAATTTCCTTCCCTATTATATCAGTCTTTATAGAATGCAAGTGTATTAACTTCGTTTACTTATATTAATTCACAGTATACTGTGCGGTGTAACAAGGCACTGAAATTTTACTGGAGACTTTGGTATTTTTCACACTTAAGTAAAACAAACTAAAGGAGAGCCCAGTCCTGGAAATAAGGACATTGCTTCTTGGAAACTTAGAGCTGTCCATGAAGGATAAAACATGGCCCTGGACAGCCAAGCAAGGCCAGCATCCTAGGGCCTTTAAAACACCTTTGAAACCATACTAGCATCATAGATTAGTAGCTGTCTCAAGACTGATTAAAAGGATGTCTGGATCAACAGATAAGCAGCAAGACTGCTGCAGAAATATAGTTTTATTATGATTAGTAATGATGGTGTGAGTGCCAGTGATTAGTCAAATCATGCTGCATCTGAATGCCTGAAGAGTAGAAGACCCTTGTGTAAAACCACATTTGGGGTGCCTCAGTTTGGTTGGGACGCACATATACATGGATAAATATTTATGCTTTGCACTTCTAAATTTTATGTTTTAGCTTATCTCCTCTTACAGGGACTGGTTGCAAGTTTTCCCAGATAGAAGGTCTTTAAAGTGAAATGTCCAGCAGAAACATCAAGTGGCAGGTTTACCTTGCATATCCTTGATTATCTGTACTCACTGGGTTCATAAACTCAGGAAAAGCCAAAAAACTCATTCTTTTTCAAAAGACTGTTTGACACTTTCAGTAAAACCCTTATTCTCTACCTCTTTCTACTCTTGTTGTGCCAAGCCTCACCTGCAGTGCCAGCCTGAGTTATGCTGGGGCTGAACTCACATTCTGAAGTAAGCACTGGGCTCCCTTCAACATTTTGACCAGCTGTATTTAAGTCCTGGCACACACAGAGTGATGAAATTAGCACAGCTGGCACACCCGCCCCTGACCCCTAACACTCAGCTGCCTCCAGCAGAGTGGGCAGACCCTCTCTGGGCTGGGAGACAAAGGCCCTTTGCCACACAGACCGCAATCAGAGTGCAATTAGTTGCTTTTCACCAGTCCTTTCTTTATCTTTACATTTAGTGACTCTTGTACACTTCTTTAAAACCCAACAGTCCGGAACTAATCCAGTGGGCAAGTAGTCTGGCTGACGAGATGGACCTTCCCGATGAGGGGCCATATCCCAAATCCATGCAGGGCCATAGGTCCCAGCCTTCCTGCTGCTCCTCCACAGGGCATAGACCCACACCTCTGGTGGAGGCCTCCACAGGCTCTGCATGGCTGGCAGAGGAGGTGCAGAGCACAAAAGGTGGCTGTTTCCTCCCCAGTGCTCCCTGTCCTGTCCCTCAGCACATGGCAGGAAGGTCCCATCAGGACCTGCCTGAGCCAGGCCATGCCAGGCCTCGGCACTCCGTGCCTGGCCTCAGTGCTCCGTGCCCAGCCTCATTGCTCCATGCCAGGCCTCGGCGCTCCATGCCTAGCCTCAGTGCTCCGTGCCCAGCCTCATTGCTCCATGCCAGGCCTCGGCGCTCCATGCCTAGCCTCAGTGCTCCGTGCCCAGCCTCGGCGCTCCATGCCAGGCCTCGGCGCTCCATGCCAGGCCTCAGTGCCCCGTGCCCAGTCTTGGTGCTCCATGCCCGGCCTCGGCGCTCCATGCCCGGCCTCGGCGCTCCATGCCAGGCCTCGGCGCTCCATGCCAGGCCTCAGTGCCCCGTGCCCAGTCTTGGTGCTCCATGCCCGGCCTCGGCGCTCCATGCCCAGCCTCGGCGCTCCATGCCAGGCCTCGGTGCTCCATGCCAGGCCTCGGCGCTCCATGCCCAGTCTTGGTGCTCCATGCCAGGCCTCGGTGCTCCATGCCCAGCTGGCAGCGAGGGCTGGGCTGGCGCCCTGTCCAGCCACAGCATCCTGCCACAGGGAAGCACCCCGGCAGCCTGGCACTCCCACACTGGAATGTGTTGTGCTTCCCCAAGCCCAGCTACTGCAAACACCAAAGGCCTCAGCAGATACCTCTGTGGTTTTGAACTCTCATACTCTGATTAAAGACTTAGAAAATACAAGCTAGAACTGCAGGTGCAAGTAACACCAATGCAGAGACAGCTAGGCATGGAGACTTACCTCCCAAACACATACACCTATTTGAAGAGCATCGCTATCAAGCCTAAGCAAGGGGAAACTGTTACTTAGCAAAACCCCACCCATTTCCCAGAGTTTTCTGGGCGCTCTAAGACAAGAAAGCCAATGAAACAGGCAGATGGAACAAAGAAACTTGTGCAGCTGAAACAGGGACAAGAAATATGATCAGAGCTTAAATTATAGGCAAAAAGAAAGGAACTACTTATGTATGGAAATAAAAATAAGAGATAAGAACTTAGGATCTTAACTGCTTTAAGAACAAAGGCAACCAGGACTGAAAATGTTTAAGAATGCCTCCACTTTTTCTTCTGGTAGCTTTCCAGCACACTTGTCCTTTAAATCAGAGGACATGAGCTCATGTCAAACATAAGATTTACAGGAAGTCTGCAGGATGCTGAATAAACTTCAAGAGCAGCAAATAGTTTCAGTCCTTAAAGGCATCTCCACAGGACTAGCAAGACCTACAGACGGGCCAATGTGGACAAATGTTCTGATGAGTCCATACCCAGAGGCACATAGCATTCATGCTACCAAGAACAGCTTCCGTTTTCAGATTACTGGCCACAAAAACAACAGCAATAAAAGCATGAGAAATAGTCTGCACAAAAATCCTGTGTGAAGAGGCAAGAACTCACTTCGGTTTCAGCTGTTGCATATATTCCTCGCAGTGCCTCTGAGCTTGCACGTGTTGTTGAGGTCAAACTAGGAGGAAAAGACGACAGTGTCAAACCCCTGGGCATAACTATAGCTCCAACAGGGTAACTCTTCAACATCACAGCAAACATAAATAGTCTACTCCAATGTCTCAGCTAATCATTTGCCTGGATACTATCATCAAGGACTAAGTATGTGAAAAGTTTGTCCTGCACTAGGTATAAACCAGCCTGGCAGATGGCCGTTGGCCAGCTCAGACTGAATCACGATCTTAAAAATAGGTCACTCCTGAAAGGTGATGAATTCACCACCATCTGACAGCAGCAAAATCTTAAGTGCTCCAATTTGCAAGCAAGAAGAGATCTCCCCTGCTTTGCACAACCATTGCTTTTATACTCAGTTCATAGCCATCACTTTGGCTCAGCATTTCTGTAAAGGCTTTGCCAGCAAACTCACAGGTCTCTGGCAGCAGTTTTCAAAAGTAAATTACCAGCAACTGTTGCCAGTGTACCAGTTCCTAGAAATTACTTTCTTGCATGACTGTACTTATCTGGGGGGGAATCCTTTCTACTTTCTTCTGACAGGAAACACTTCTTGCCCATTCCTTCCCTTTAAGATCTGAAATGCCAACTTCCCATTACTCACAGGAAGGCTTTGGTGTACACACTGAGCCTTGCAAACAACGCTTCAAAACACTCCCCTTGAAGGTATTCTTATCTCCCCAGCTACATGGTACAGTTCAGTGGCAGGCTACATGAATATTGTCTGTGTGACACCTGAAACACCTTCCTGAGGCACTGGAAGTGCCCTTCTAATGTGAACTAGATCCATGATATCCATATTTAAGTATTTTTATATCAGAACAAAATTGAACACATACACGTATTTGATAAACAGAAGTTTCTTGTTTTCACTTGACAAAAATATGAAGGGGTTTCTGTATGTGATTTTTGAAGTGGACTGATTCAGAACCAGAACCTGCTCAAAAACCTGCAGCAGACAGGCAGTGCTGTCTCCTGGCGAGGTACACAGCCGAAATAAATGACACGTTACCTTTCAATCACCAGTAACTCCCTGTCCCAGAGCATAACTTAATTTATTTAAGTGAGCTGTAATAATACAAGATAAGCATCAAAGGTGAGCATCATGGGGACAAGAAGGGTCTTTCTTAGAGCAGATCAGTGGCAAATCCTGATGGCAATACTGTGCTCATCATTTGTTCAAAGGAAGCCCTAAACCCTCCCAAACAGTTTGCTTGTTTTAAAGACCTTCAAGGTCAGTCATAGCCTCTGTCAGGAGGTTACAAAAATTTCAGATAGATTTTTCAGGTGAATGTAACTGTATAGTTTTAGAGTTTAATGCAGAGATTACTTGGGATCATGGACAGGTGGATTTTTTTTCCCTTCTGCCTCTAGATCTAAATTGCTTTATTTTATTTTAAGGAGATATATTTGTTTCAAAAGTTGTATTCTTAGCTAGAACGTCTAAAATTCTGAAGCTGAGGACAATATGAACCTTCCAGCTTAGCTTTATTCCACAACTCTCTTGACTTTTCATGAGGCCTGCTATAAGTCTTCACTCTTTGGACCACAACATTGCATTTACAGAAAGGTAACTGCAAACTCGCAGACTTACCAAGAATATAAAATGCAGCCAAACAGAATCGTAGTACCCAAGCCAGTAACCAGGTTTTCATCTCTGTGCAGGCCTTGGCTGAATTCAGGCACACAGATTGTGATATTCCGGTTGTTTTCATCCAGGACTTCACAAAACAGAACAAACAAAAAGAACAGTTTGCAGAGCTCATTTCATTGCATTTTAAAGTAATCTTCAGACTGAAGGCTTTCATTGAATTTTATTATCTGGCAGTAGGTAAGTAAATTTCAGTTGTTTCTGTCTATTTTTTAGAGAGATTACAGAGACAAAAAAGGGTAAATCTGACCTGATCTATTCTGTGTTTCAGACAAAACAAAAATGCAACTTAGTAGGGTACTAAAATTTCCTGTTTGACCACAACAGACAAACAAGGAAGAAACCAAAACTGTTTTGTGAACTAAGAAATAGGAAGTTGGAACTCTGTCAGCACTTCACCCAAGGCTACAAAACCATATAAGACCAAGATAGTACAGACCTCATACCAAAAATTTCTTTGACAGCAAGGGTGTCTTGAGGACAACTATGAAATGCATACAGTAAAAAAAAGGTCAGCAGTTGCCCTGTTCTCAGACTTGACTCACAGAAGACCAAGGAAAAAAAAATGAACCAGTTACAGGCAAGTTTTCATCTTGGCATGTAAGAAATCCTACTTCTAGGTCCCTGAAATGAAACCAATTCAGTCCTTGATGTTGCAAGTTGCATCCGGCTTTTTATTATCTCCCTGGAGTCAAGGCAAGGCATAGCGTAGCCTGCAGCATCACCCCAAAGTTAAGAGATGACAGCTCCACGTTAATATCAAATCAAGAGCTTTTTGAGTCAATGCTGCTCAAGGCATTTCCTTTTTCCCTTCAGCAACCACAATGCATCCCTATTGAGGCAGTACAACTATTTGTAGGGGCAGAGGGAAAAATGCAGCAAAGACTACATCCAGGTTAAAAATTAACTCAAAGTCATGAACCCTGACCTGGTGGGAGAGGACTTTGTACGGCCCTGCAAAAACAGCTTTATCAGCACACAGCAGGGACAGCACCAAGGGGGGAGCAAACAAAGGATGACCAGCCTTTACAGAACACCTTGGCCAGAGATGTGCAGATTCCCCCCACCTGTGTCCATTAACGACAGGTCTGCAGCCAGGCGGGTCCACAGTTTGGCAGGTTTTAGCCAACTGTGGCACCAAAAAGCTAAGGCAGGCTGTAATTAGCACAGATTCAAGGAACATCACTTTCTGTTCACCCATTCTTTCTAAAGACATATGCAACTCTTTTAGGGTGTTGTAAATACTTGTAACTTGCATTTTTTTCAGGCCTTGTATTCAAGATGTGCCATTTGGAAACCCCTGCTTGACAAATGAGTCAACATTAGGTAAGTTCATGGCAAACCTGAGTTACAGGGCCTGGGACATCATAGTAAGTGCCAGCACCTCACACATTCTCTAGCACACGGCACTGTGAAAGCTGACAAGCAAATGTGGAGTCCTTATCAAACAGACATGTGAGGAAGGATCATCTCTGACAGCAGATGACAACCATGAAAATTCTCAGGCATGGGAAGACAAGGAGGTCTAAGAGTGTACTTGATGCATACTCTAACAAATGCAATAACCACGCTTGCAGTATATACAAGAAGAATTAGAACTTTCACTTAACTGCTGAAGACTTTGTGACAAGCATGAAGCAACATAAGGCAAATAATTTAATTCCACCTATCACTTTCTTCCCCTTTTTGTTTTTACACTGTGGCAAGACTTTTGAGTAACTCAGATGAACTCAGGACTTCTAAATTCAATTCTGTGTTAATTCAAAACACTGCTAAAGTCCCATAAGTAAATTTTACACCTAAATACTGCCTGGTTTGCTTCCTAACTCTAGAAAACTCTTGTGTGTATGTCTGTACCTACACAAGGATGACATATTTTTTCCCTCATCTCTCCCCTTTCTTCTTGAGAGTCCATATAAACTTTTCCTTCCTGTCATTGAACTTACTTTCCTCTAGCTATTGTTGTTTCAGCTATTGAACACTAAAATAAAGAAGAAAGGGTGTCTTAGTACTAATTCAAACTATTCTTTTCACTTTGCTAGTGAAAAGAATGCTTCCAATGCAAACATAGGAATCTGACATTTATTTGGGTAAAGGAAAGTTTGACTTGTTCTCTGAAGTCTTGCTCTGGTTTTGTAGTGTAAAGAACTTAAAACTCTAGTGAGTTCCATAGTCCTGAATTGGAATACTGGTGGCTGAAAGGCAAGTGGAGTTCAAGAACTCTGCTGAAGAACAGCATCATCTCAGCTGCATCATAACTCTGAGACATAACTCCAAGATCTTTCTTGGAATATTTCCTCTCAAAACCAAAATACAAGTGGTACTCAAATTTTTGCTTCATTAGGAGTCTAGGCCTACCTAACAGACTAATTCTAGGAGAAAAAAAGTGTCATATTAGTATCCACTTTGATGGCCAGCACCTACTAACTGGACCTTGTAAACTTTTGGATGGAGCTGAACACCCAGCTTCTTCCAGAGGAATCCAGGAGCCATTTGTCCCAGTCCTTTCCTATCATATGACCTAACACATTATGCATTTTGTCTTATGAGAACGTGTACTTGCCATAGGAGGAACAGACTACAAGACTTTGGGAAATGTGTTCATAGGAAATAGGAATTAGTGCAACAGATGCAACTCACCCAAGGTAAATTAACCACCCCTAGACCAAAGCATTTAACACACACGGAGAGTGCCAACTGCACAATCTCTTGGCTGCACAGATTTATTTGTATCATTTGCAATTTTTTCTGTGAAGACCAAACCCAGCATTTCTATATCCCCGAGTCTGTTAGTCCAGGTTTGCTAAATTCTTGCTTTTAATACACAGCATGTTTAAAGTAATTTACATAAAGCATTAGATAACGTACTAGTTTCTGGTGGTTTGCTGGATAGTGCGGAGAAAGTGAGGTACATGACATAGCAGCTGATAACTCCTGACTGCAGCAAGCCGGAATGGGGCTGGCCTTTACAAGAAAGAGGAAAATTAGTTATTTTTATAGACACTTTAGCAAACTGAAAAATAAATTTATATCCTTTAAAGAACAGCACACCCCTACCTTTTATTTTTTACTTAAGGCAGTTAGTAAGTGTTTGAGACAGTTTAGATACAGTTCCACTGTCCAATAAAGAGAAAAAAGTCTATCCTTTAGTTCTGTGGGCTGTTTTAGAAAAGCATCAGAGATTCCCATGTAAGTAAAGAATCACCTCTGTGCTTTTGCCAAACGCAGCAGCTTTTCAAAAGCTATTGACAAGCTGCCACAATAATTTTACTTCCCTGTAAAATCTGTGTTGGAGTCAGTCTACTATTTTCAGGCCCAATGCATGCAAGATACTAACAGCACACATAATATAAAATACTGCCAGCAACTCCACCAGGACCAAACATTACAAATTATAAATCCCAAAAGTAAGTAGTAAAACAGTAGTGAGTTTGAGGTCTACCACTGCCACTGATTTACTGAGGTAAATCTCACAACACAGTGACAGTCATCAGGAGGTGGACCTTTAGGAAAAGAGTCAAGAGTGGTACCAATTCTAAACCATCTTTAGACTTTCTGCCCAGACATTGCTTATGCCTTCAGGCACATAATTGTGGCAGCACCAAAAATCCAGGAGGAGAAAAGGTCAGTGGACTCACGGTTCTGGACACAGGGCGATATGGCCACCAGGGACACAAAGAGGCACAGGCCACCATTCACTCCAATCAGGACCTTGTTATACATGCAGCCCTCTGAGCGCGTGTAGAATAGAGCCATGAGGACCAGAGCAGCCACAGCAATGGAGTACAGGATGAGAGTGACCAAGGCAAGCAAACCATTCCACATCTGCTTGTGGTTTGCACCTGCAGTCCTGCGGAGAGAGAGACAAGCATCTTATCTTTATCTTCCCTTGCCCAGAACATAAAATTCTAACAGCTGAAGCGTTCATATCCTCAAACACAAAAGACAGTGCTTAATTTCCCAAAGCATGCGTGCGTCACTATGCCAGTACAGACTCTTGCAAGGTTCCTAACCATGAAACAGGGAAACATACCTTAGCATCAGTGTTCATCTTCTGTACTATCACAATCAGCTCCTTCTGTAATTATAGCCCAGTGCTGACTCTTAGAACTCCCAGGAGTTCTCTGGGATCAGCCCATCAGCATATCTCAGCTCAATACTTCAGGGGTTTCCTCAGCTGCAACTACAAGTGTCCCAGGCTGGGCTAGCAAGTGGTGCTCTCCATACAATGAAACCAGAAGTTTATTGCTTGGCATGGCCTCTCTTCTGCTCCTTGTACTACTTTGATAGTTTTACTACTCCTTCACTCAAAAAGCCTCCTCTCCATTTGGGTCTAACCACCTGTGCTCTCAGCTAAAGAGTGGCCCATCTTGTTTCCCTTTCTTCACCTTCCAAATATTTCTTGCAAAGCCCATCAGGTTTCAAAAGGAGCAACTAAAACAGTTGTTTTGAAACAATGGGCTGTTTTGTAGATGGAAAGTCTTTTCAGTAGGTTTTTTTTTTCCAGTTTTTTTGTGGAAACAGGACTTATTTTAAAAGAATATCTAATGTAAAGAGAGCTAAAGTTAAATGCTGGTACTGGAAGTCTTTCATCCACAAAAAAACAGCTACTGTAACTAGCACTAAAAATACCTGTGGTGTAAGGAATTCTCACCTCTTCCTCCCTGAAACAGGAATTTAACAAAGTCAAAGGTTTGCAGAAACTCTTTCTTAGCATTTCTTAGGAAATGTGAGACAGAAAGGGTGGAGGTGGAGGCAGGAGAATACATGTGGGAGGACAACTTAAATTTGATGAGAGGTGAAGTGCTAGGACAGTAATAGAAAATATACTTGAACCAAAAATTAAGTCAATGCCCAAATAGTGTATATCCAGGTCGATAATGGAATCTTGCGTATTTAGATGACGAGAAAGAAGCTGAACACAAAATAGCAGTTCTTAATTTAAGAAAAAAAATTGA
>VZTT01070435.1:166938-192068 GCA_013400855.1 Buphagus erythrorhynchus
CAAGTCTGGCTGAGAGTAAATAGATGGATTCACAAGAACAATAGCTCAGTTTGCCCTACATAAGCAACAAAGAGTTTAGCCACCATGTAGTATTCACCACACTATGCAGTAAAAAGTGATGGCCACAGAAACAGTCCCGTGGGACTGAATGCTCTTTCAGGAGACCCATGGTCCTTAAGGAACAAAACAAGAACAAAATCAAATTCTTGGAGACTGTAACAGATAAAACACACAAGCACAATGCTGGGGACAATAGGACTGGTGTAATAAAAAGGGCATGTTTTTATCAAGGCTTACGTGACTTCACTGATAGACAAAAAAGACTAATGTTTCTTTTCAATCTGTATCTCTGAAACATGTTCAGCTGCTGAGAAGGCTGCCTACCCTATATGCTTTACCATGCTAACAATTTGTTGGATATTTTTGATAGCTGTTAAGTCACATATTAGTTATTTGCCAAGATACAGTAAAATAGCTATTTTTGTACCTTTAAAAGCAGCAGAAGCTAAATTTTTTGGCCATGGAGTAGAGGACAAAGCATTCTTGTTACAGAAACTCAGTATCAGCTCCAATAACACAAATGCCTCCGCTGCTGCGCAAGCAATGATGTTATCACAGCACAGCTGGCAATTTTCCAGCATGCACTGAAGCCCTTGGAGATGATGAACATTTGAGCAGCATCTACAGAAACAGGATGCCCCAAACTTGCTCTCCTCTCACTGCAAGCTGCAAGCACACAGAACCATCTTGTGCAAGAAGCCAACACTGGGGCCAGGTGGGGTCTGTCAGCACCCAAACGTGCAAGCACAGGAGCACGGCAAAGAGCATCCGAGGGGAACAGGAACGAAGAGCTGTGTAGAAACAGCCCTGGAGGACCCTGCTTTCACCTGGATGTCCTCATCCAAGGAAGGAGAATATGGCAGGCAAACTTTGTTAAGGAAACAAAGGAAGCATGAATGAAAATTTATGTAAGTGGGAAAACAAGGGCAAAAAACTCCACATAAAATCACCTATCCAAAATTTTCCTGCAAATAATCATCAACTTCTTCCCTATTCCTCCACTGTCTCTTGCTTCTTTTCCCAGAGATCTACTACTGTAGACTTGGGAACTTACAGCAAAACAACCAAAGAGAAAAAAACACCTCTCACTGACAAAAGAGAGATTCCTTCCATGTAAGATCAGCATGAGTATTTGAACTTGACACTGCTAAAGGAGACACACAGTTCCTTGCCAAGATTACAGCTCTAAAAAGGACTGCAGTAGAATTTGAAATTTGAAATTCTTTACCTAAATACAGAAAATTTTAAAAATATCTGCTTAAAATTATTCAAAGTCTGTCTTCTTAAAAAAAAGGGAGGGTGAGGTCCCGAAATATCATGCAAAGTATTTGCTTACAGTCTGCTTCAGGAGCTGGGAGTGTTCCAGGACTGAGCCAAAAGCAAAGGAATCAGAAAGTGCACAGCACTCACAAAACACAGCTCATCACCGAGAAGCTGAGACTGGTTAATCTGAATAAGTATTTTCAAGGTGCACTCTATTAAAACTGTGCTGAATTAGCTTCAGGGGTCTTTGAACTTTTAATAACCCTGAACATAATTATTAAATTACAAAGCAGATAAAGAAAGCCTACTTTCAGATGGCCCATTTCCCATTCAAAGACATCAAATGCTCTAAACTAAGAGAATGATTATCTTTCCACTTCAAACTAACAGCTACTCTTTGTGCCATTTCTTCCCACACTGAGCTTTCAAGACTATGAACTGGAAAAGAAATTTGGCAATACTGAAAAGCATGTTGTTGAAGGCTTCTTGAATCACTTTTCTGTTGGATAAAGAGTATTTTTTGTTAGGGATACAAGCTGCATTAAAACCACACTACTGATGGAAAAGGACTTTATGAAATTTGGATATGAGCACATAATTTGTCTCCCACACACTTAAGTTCCTTGGGTTATTCACTTTATTGCCAAGCTAAGCATCTAGTAAGTCAAAGTAATTCCTGGCAAGCAATTTCAGCACGCACATGTTGAACAGTTTTTAAGTCACAGCTCACAGGCAAGTATCATGTCTGTACTGGGTGCTCCTACAGGGTGGTCATCAACTTCTGGTGGTCAAGGGTAAAATGTGACACTAGGATAACTCAAGCAAAGTGCTACTAAATGAAAGAAAATCAGGATAGAACATACAAAGGAGGTACAACGGGAAGAAAGAAAGGTCATAGGCAGCAGAACACAGAAGCCCTCAAATTAGCCTGCTATAAACCCGCTGGTTCTTCTCTGTTGGAGGAAGGGGGTGTTGCCACCAGCTTCTGCGTCTGGGATGATCTGGAGGGAAATGTTTCAGAGACAACCAAAAGTCACGTGCAGAAGGTAACCAGGGCATCAGCTTCTTCAGCAACTTTCCGTGAGGTTCAGTGAGGAAAGAGGCCTCACTGTGCAACCTCACTCTCTTGGGAGAGGAGCACAAAACAACAAGATGCTCACACTGATGGAAGCCTTCTGAACCTTCAGGACAAGCAAACACACAACCCCAAAGCAGGCCCAATGATGCATCTGGTGCAGAACCTTCCTTTTTAAGAATTAAGCAATGCAGTCTTTGTTCACTCTAGTTAAAAGCAGAGTTTTATTATTGCAGTTTGTAGTGGATGAGAGAGAGGATTTGTGCTACTTGGGTGGCTTACGAAGCCAAACCAAATATGTGGTACAACAGGACCAGTGTGTGAGCACAAGCAGGCTGGTGAGCATTTAGATTAGGAAAGTTATATTAAGACTCTGAAAGAAACTTGAGTTTTAAAATTTAGCTTTAGCCACAGCTCCTTTCATGTTTTTGAAGCTCTCTAATTAAAAAGACAATTAGAGATGAACAATATTTGCTGTGGTTAGAGGCCATGTGAACACAATGACTCAAAACACACTGAAGAAAACCCCTCGTAGAGACTCTGCAGCATTGTGCTTTGCAGTAGTCTGTCACACCAGGAAGGCAGAATAAAACTGCAACACTTGAAGATTTATTTTCTAATTTGCTGCTTCTGCTGCTAAACAAGCTGCCAGAGACAAAATCAAGGTTAGACTGAACTGATTTGTTCTACTAAAACAAGCTCCCTAATGCTTCTCCCTCTTGTGACAATGCCTGCACACAAACCTGGGGTGGGCTCACTGCAGCGGATTTCTGCACCAGAGAGGAAGGATGCTAGGCTCTTCCTGTTGTGAAACATACTCAGTGGGTGACAGGAAGACGCTGAGCACGGAAAAATCAAGGGACTGAGCATGGAAAATCATCGTGTCTGGGTTTAGAAGGGGATGGGTGCAGGAAACTGACCACCTCTTGTGAGGGAGCGCAACCTATATACAAAGAACTGTGGAAAGAGCCCCATTTTCTTCCAGGGGCAGGAGTGACCACATCCCTGTTACTTACGTGAGTTTTCATTTCATTAGCCACTGTTGTAGACATCATGATGCAGCAGATGATGGTCACCAGGATGAAGTAAAGTGCGTACATGAAGCGGGTGCTGGTTGACTGTTTTATCTTGGGGCAGCATTTGCAGCACAAGGAACAAGCAGCAGTACCACAGCAGCAGGCCAACTGAAAAGTAACACAAAAAAACACAAGTCAAAAATCCACCAAAGCCCATCATCTTAAGGTTTCTATTACAAAAGTTAGACAGGGAAGCTGGGAGACTTCCTGCAAAACTACAGGATTTCTCAAGTCCTCCCCTCCCAGCTGAGCAGCATTTAAGTGGAAGCAGACTGTCTTGTTTATCAAAACTCACTAGTTTTAAGCACATGAGTGCCTAGTTCTCCCAGATTTGCTAAGGATGACTGACAAGATTTCTCTGTTTATTTTAGCCTTCTATCAACAACTGAGGGTCCACCAAGATAAAAATCCATGAAACATAGCAACACCCATGTAATTATTTTATTCAACAAGGAAAAAGGTACTGAATAAATCCTGAAAGGTATCTAGATTGAGGTTCATTATTTTCTTGCTGTCAACAGTATAACTGAACTTTCAAAGAACCTGGATTCACCTTTCCTGCCTTCTACTTTTAGAAAAGTCATATATAAAATACAATATATAAAATACAAAGGTAAGCCTTACTTATATACATAAGGCAGCTCTGCCCATGGACAGGCCCTTACTTGCAATAAGCAGCAGCTCCATATGGTTCCTGTCTGTCCCTAACCCACCAACCGTGACCACAGGAGGGATTTTTGGACATCAGCAGGCAGCCAGGAGCAGGGTGAGGCCCTCCCAGGTCTCATTACTGCCAGCCCAGAGTAACCTCACCCCCCTACTCCCCCATTTTCCAGGGGCTCCCTGAGGCTAGGTATGGTGTGTTGCCAGAGCCTGGCACTCCAGCACACCAAGGCTGCTTCTTACTGGTGTTTCCTCAGCTTTTGGAGGAGCCACAGGAACATTCGAAGGACCTTCTGCTTTCAGCAAGCAGTTGTACAAGGTGGACACTTGCCAAAAGATTGAAAATCCACAGGTGCCACATCTGAGTCATCCAGGCAAATGTCATTGGTTGTATGTATCTTCAGGCACCCAAGCATCATGTACAGTTTTCCTCCCAGGACACTTTCTCTTCCAGCATCAATAACTTGTCTGATAGAGGGGAGGGGGTTTCATGTGTGTCTGCAGACACATACATCCAACTCCACAGAATCTCACAACCAGACTGGTTGTTCAAAGAGCCTCAAATAATTTTGAAGAAGTCTTCTGAAAAGACTCCCAGTTTATCACTTCTAGCCATGACTATCTCTGCAACACTCAGGGTCATACTTCATGCCTCGAGCCGCCAGGAAGGGGGTGGCATACTGGCCCTTCCCTTTCTCAACAGCAGCTCTTCAGCTGCAGAAGACATAAAATGGGAACAGTCCAACCCAGCCCCCATGCTGCTCTTCTCTCACTTTACCACTGGATCTCATGCCAGAGGAGACAGGGCCTCAAAGCATGCAGCTGCTAAAACTGCTGCTACTGCAGAACAGAAATCCTCCCCGAAACACAGAGCTCCAGATATGGGGAATAAACAGAATGGGCTCATCTTGGCACCTAAGCTGGAAATTAAAAATACTATGTGCAAAAGCACATCATGCAAGTATACTTTCAAAATAGAAGGCTCTACTGGCTGAATGACAATTTTATTTTTTATAGGTAGTGAAATTACATTACGTTTTAGAGCATCAACACAAGTCCAGGAAATAAGGAAGCTACAGCAAGTTACTGATTCAGCAAACAAATGGGATAACATTTCAAAACAAATGCATACCAGAAATGTATCATTCACCCACTTCAGAATTGTAACAGCAACAAAAAAAAATTAGACTAAAGGTCCTTTTAACATGAAAGGATTTGGTATCAGCCCAATCCAAAGAATCCACAATAAACTTGAACTGTTGGCCTTAGCATAACATTAACAACTACAGTATAGAAGTAAAAAGGTATGCAGCTTTGGCATTTGTAAGGAGAAAAACATTTTCCTACACCAGGTGATAGAGAGCTTTGCCAGTAAAATATCATCTACATCCAGCAACGTCTGCTATTCTACTCCTGGGTCCCTAGAGCTGCTACTTAAAGCAACAAATGCTTAAACAGAATATGTAAGTCATTTATGTACTTTTCCACATTACTTAGACTTTAATGATAGTTTCTAATACGGAGCATGTACCCTATAAATAGGAAATATTTGTGAAAAATACCGGTATTTCCATCTTTTTCCAGATGCACCTCTTCAAGCACTTTGAATAGCCATGGAAACCATAAAAAGTTGGTTAGACTATTCAGCCACAGCCCCAAATTTGGTGGTTTGGGGTTTTTATTTTTGTGAGTTTATTTTTCTTTTTTTAACTGTACTCCTAACATTCCAGAGTAGGCCAAAATGAAAAAGGTATTATCCAAAAATAAATGAGAACAGCCCCTGTCCCAAAGATTAAGATGCTGGCCACAACCTACTAACCCAAGAGGTTTCAAAGATAATATCTTTGGGTGACAAGACTTCAAAGCCCACATATACACAGAGTTCTCTGTTAAGTTTTGGTCAATGTGCAGCTAAACTCCACAGATGCTCTGATGCCACATCCTTTACTGCAGGCATGGCTCATCTCACTTCTCCTCTGCCTTTTGACTGCAGCAATGGTCTGCACAGGGGCTCAAAACCCACTCTAAGCCAGCAACAAATTTTTGTCACTTTATAAAAAAGAGACTAAAGAAAACAGAAAGTAATGTCAAAAATCTTCTACAGATTTAGCTTATCATTAAAAGCTCCTCCAAAGAACGGGGTTGTGCAAGAGGAAGATGCTGTGCAGTTTTTAGGACAGAGGCAACCCAAACAAAAATGAAGGTCTGCCAGCAGGCAGGCCTTGTATCTACAGGTCTATATGTACAGATCCTTCAGAGTCTCATGATCATCCCAAGCCCAGGTTCTCCAAGAGCCTAGCACAATGGCACCTGAAAGCCAGGCTGCTCTACCAGGAGTTTGTCATCCTGCAGCAGGTTCTGGCTTCAAGTCCTTCTCAATCCAAAGGCTCCCACAAGTCAGGCAGCAAGCGCAGCCAGCCTGGCTCTCTCTCTAGCTTTACATCTCCTCACCGGGGTGAACACCACAGTCTGACAAAAATTACAAACACTGGGCAAATATTGATGCTTTCCACCAACACTTACCATCAGCCAGCTCCCTCACACTAACCCACCACAATGCCACAGTGTAGACCGGCCGCCTGCTTTGCTCAGTGCTACTCTTTCAGAGCTCACTGACTACAGCACCAACTTGCCTGAGACCCCAGAATCTGAAAGCCTAATATACTTGAAAACAGATTGCACCAGGATTTGAGCTGACAGGATGATGGCTGACTTGACTGGTTTCACAATAGCAGCTGTGGAAAGCTGTGTGGGAAGTATTTCTGTTAAAATACATTCAAAGTGCACAGACATTTCTTTGGTAGCCAGGCTGGCCTAACAACCCTGGGCTTGACCCACCCTTTCTCCCAGTGACACCAGAGTTGCAGGTAAGATCCCCACGTATATCATTCACATAAGAGCTGGATTCAATGGTCCTCGTGGGTCCTTTCCAACTGAGACTAATCTGACTCCTCTGCCAGCCACTCACTCACTCCTACCCCTGCTCCAGCACCTCATGAGCCCTGACAGTTCTTTCTTCTGCTGGGGGTGACCATAAAGCAGATAAAGCGACCTCGTGGCAAGGTGTGAAAATTACATATCAACCCTTCTCAGCTGCGGATTTATTATACAACAGCAGGAACAGATCTACCACTTCACATGAGGACACAGTGCATGGGCAGGAGGGGAAAGCAGAGGTGAATGTTTTGCAGCTGTCCTACACACTTTCTCCCTTCTCTGAACAGATGTTTCCAGTGGCATTTTCCTACCACCTCATTCAATTTGAGTGCTGTAGGTGCCTGCCAATTCAAGGAACAGTAATTTTGACATTCACCCAGCAAAGAGAAGAAGTAAGCAGACACGTAACAGCCCTAGTTCGTGCAAACCACTTTTCCAAGTAAAGGCAGGCCCAGACATATTGAATAGTCCCATCTTACAACAGCCTGGGGAGCACCTATGGCTAACAAGAGTTAGACAGGTTAACAAAACAGGGTAAAAGCAGGCTTACCAACTTGCGCACAAACTATCGGTTCCCTACAATAAATACTCCACTAACACACACTTAACATCTGCCACACACTCAAGTCTTGATTTTTGCAAGCTCTGATGCAATCTGATAAATCAGTGGAATGGCACATGAGAGTAATGTTAAGCACACGTAACTGTTTACATACAAGACTGAGAAATAAGAGAACCTATCTTGCCTGCTGCTTTTACAGAGACAGGGAGATTTTAAGAATGTATTTTCCACGTACATTTAAAAAAAAAATCTCAAAGGGTTTAGAAAATACTTTGTGTAGTCATTAAAGTGAGGAGTTTCAGGATCATTGCCCAAAATAGCCTATGGTATTTTTAAATTATACAAACCATGGGCAAGTATCAAGCTTATCACAACAAAGAATTTCCTTTTGGGAGACTTCAGCAGAAACTGTAAAAATCAAAGGGGATAACAGCACAATGGGGAAAAAACCCTGCATTCTTTAATTAAATGAAGATTTAGAAACTTTTCATTTCTTCCTTCCGAACTGACAGCCTGGTGAGAGCACTGGGGGAGAATGCATGCCTTGCAGCCTGTCCACGAGCACAGGAATGTGCCTTGCTGAAGCTTTTTTTCATGGGGGCCTAGAGCAGCTTAGTTTTTCATGCACTACTTGATTACTTGACTGCCAGCATTATCTGGGCCATAAGATTTGCAGATAATGCAGTCACTGAGCTGTTAACAGCAGGGTCTATCAAAAAGATCCAAACATCTACTCTCACAGCTACAGACAGCATCCAAGCAGGCTGGACAGGCAAAGCAGCCAGTCTTGCATGAAGAAGATCCTGAAGTGGCTACACACCTTCCCTTGCCTGGACTTTTGGTTTCAGGAAAGAACATCTAGAAACAAATATTTTATTAGTGCACTGGTTCATGAAAACATGAGCTATCTGATGCCAGGTGTCCTGAGTGTTAGCAGCTGGTCTCGCACTTATTGAGAACCTAGTGCTGTTATGCATTTCCATTTTCCAAAAGCTTCTTCAAGAGGTCACATGATTACACAGCTATTTGCTCCTCTGAAGTAACTAAACTTACCAAAAAGGAGGCTTTATTTTGTCCTTTGTATGGTTTAACTGGCTTTCCACTGCTTGTTATTTAATATTCAGACTTACCATGTGATTTAAGCCAAGAGGCTTTGTGAACCAACATACCAGTTAATCAACTGATGACCTATTTTGAGGAGCACATCCCACACTGCAAAGTGTGCAAAATTCAAACAGATTTCAGAGAAAAGTCACACCAGCCCAGACACTGCCTGAGTCATGCTTTCTGGTGAGGGTTTCCTGCCCTCAGCCACCACGGGGCAGAACTGCCATACAGCACCAAGCAGCTTAAAACCTAGGCAGGAAAACTACACTGGGAGTTAAACCATGGGTGAGCCAGGCACCAGCAGAGCTGCAGTTAAGCTGGACAGAGGGTGACTGGCAAAAACGTTACTAAGTGGTGACTCAGCTCAGCATCAGAAAACAACATCACTGCAAAATGTCTAAATTCAGGTCTGCTCAACTACTCTTCTCCCGATGATTTTGGAAAAGTCAAGTTAATTGTTTAGTCTGACCTAAGCCTCACAGTGTATCATATCACCCACCTCCTCTACTGAACTATTTTCCATTAGCATAGACCATCTGGATTTGACAGCAGTAAGAGGCAGACTGTCCATCCCTGTGGTTACTTAAATCCAACACTGAAAAGAGGGGGGAAAAAAAAACACCTTCTAATTTGTCTGCCACAGCTCCCCAGGCACTGGTTCCTGGATGAGGCTTTCTCCACTAGCTTAGACAGCCTTTTAATTTCCTGCTCTTTCCTCCTTGCTCATCAAAGAAGGAAACCAAAACATTTACCCTCAGTCTCATTTGAAGGCTTTAAGACTTCTCCTCCCAGCACCTAAGTTGTTCAGGGTCCTTCTTCCTGAAAAAAATACAATTTTGCCCAGTCCCTCCTACAAAATCATGGTAGTCCAACTGCAAAAAGCCCAGCTAGTCACCTGACTCCTCTCTCCAGCATACAGCTACAAAGGGGGTGCGACACAAGGTGGGCAACCAGCTACATGGCTGTACTTAAAAAGCTGTATTTTATTTACAGTGGTGTCATGCCATCCAGGTTACATCTGCTCCAATAGTAGTCTCTGCTCCACCAGTCCTTTCATCTGCCTGTGTGCTTCTGGGAACAATTTTAAATACCCTCTCAAGTCACTGAGGAAAACAAACCTGATCCTGAAGCTTCTTTGCACTGATCCCTTGACATTCTTCACTGACAGCAACCTCTGCTGGGTGACAGGTTCAGCTGTCCTTTCCTATAATTTCGTACTTCACAGTTTTCTCATCTGCAGGTGGTTTAAGGTCATGCTGCAGCCACTTCTCAAACTTTCACAGCAGCAGAGATAATAACCAAGCAATTGAAAGATGAAAGAGAAATCAGCAGTGGCAAAGCAGTCACAACTGGGGCCATCACTTCACACAGCAGATTTTCTCCAGGTTAGCTCTGATGTTTGAGACCAGGACTCTAGAGGTAGGATGGCATGTGGTATAACGTGCTGCATCGCCAGGTACAGAGAACAAAGTGCAGGGCAATAACTGCCTAAATCCATGTACCACTGGAGTGAAGAAGCAGTTAAAATTAAATTTTCATATGCATTGACTTAAAAGCACATAGCAGCTGCTTTGCTTTTGAATGAACAGACAGCTTTGAGCTGTTCCACAAACACGCTGTGTCTGTAAAAGATGGCTTCAGTGCTGAGTCCAAGAGGACTTTAGGGCGGGGAGTAAAAAAAAAAAAAGAGACTAACACTTTGTACAAATGACAAAAGCCAATAAACTGGTACAAAGCCTTAACTCTTTCTCATCCCTTCACATTAAAAACCAAAAATCTACTTGTTCAAAGCTAAAGATGCTTCAGTTTACATCAATGTCACAACATTCACACACTTTTCCACACTGGCAGGTTCAAAGTAGAGCCTGCTCACATCCTGACATTGCTTCTTGATGAGCATTTTTAAATATAATGCCTACATCTTCCTGACATAGGAAGTATTCCTGAACCACTGTTTTACCAGTGACTGTAATAAGCCAAGAGAAAAAAACCTGAGACAGGTCTTTTCAGAAAACATGAAGAATAGGTCCTGTTAAAACTCAGTACCAGAGATTACAGGTTGACATATTTTGGATCAGTGCTACTGGACAGAGGGAAGAGCAAAATTTTACGTTTTCAGAATGTTAACATTTATATTTTTAAATACTTGAGCACACATCATCTTTAATTGATGGAAGATCCAATTACTAGACTGCAAACACTAGTTCCTGCGTAGCCATCACTAATTAAAATGATGATGAGATCGCTGGCGTGTAGGTCTCCCTACAAAATGGGCACAGAGCCACCTCCCCCACATGCCATCACGGACACATCCTACAGTCCCCCCACAGCTCTGGCTGGCTCAGTCCCTCACTGCCTCACACTGTAGCATGCTGATACTGAAGCTTATCTCCTGGATGACTTGAACAAGGCAGCAGGTCAAATCCTATCGACAGAATGGTCAGTTGCAGCCTAAATATCTTGGAGGCCAGGCATTTAAAATGCTAAGACCTATTAGGGCCTGCACAGTTGAGAAAGAAATGAAAGCACCATTGACTGGCGTCCTTGAGAAGGACACAGGAAGCAACCTAAGGTCCAAGCATCTTCACAGGGGTAACTTGAGAACACTATGTTTGGGATGAGAGCAGTCTCTAGCTCAACTAGACCTTCACCTTCTACCATAGTCACAGCTCAGGCTTTCATCCCTGAATTAAGTACATCTTGTACCCACAACTGCGAATGTTTCCATTGCAATGAAAGTCCCAGTAATGGGAAAAACATATCCTGGAACAGCCACACTTGCAAAAACTAAAATAAAACCAGCAGTAGTATTTAGATCCTTGGGCAGAAAAATACTCCCTTGCCCTTAAAAGTGAAGGCTCTGCTCTTATACTGTGTTCACTCCACAGCTCCAGAGCTATGGGTATTTAAGGTGTTTCTTTAAACCCACAATATAACCAACTCATGGGATGCAAGAGAAAAAAATCTAAAAACTAGAAAGCCATTGGAAATCAGGCAGGAATGAGAAAGGCTGTCTTCTCCTTCTTATGCAGTGACAAGGAAAGGATTCCAACCTAAAAATTCAGTGTCAAATGATACAACACTTACAGATCTCCCCATCTTTTGGTCACTTTTCCTTCCCTTTTTGATCACTTTTGAATCCAGTAGTAAATTTTATCCCACTATGGCAGGCAGATGGAACCTCAAAGGTAAGTTTTAAAGTTTCCTTGAAAATAGGCAAAAGTTTTAGCAGAGAAAAAATGATCTCTCAACCCTAAGCAAGGAAAAGGTTGCAACGCAACTTCATATTTATCAGAAAGGGAATCAGCATGAGATGCCAACCTCAATGGACAAAGCTGCAGGAAATCAGGCTTTGCTAATTCAATTATTCAGGAAACCATTTATTTAAGGCAAAAACTCCATGTTTCTGCAAACAGGAAAAATAGTTCTTCACCACCCTTTTTTTCCTAACATACTGGAGTACACTACAATATTCTACATCTGACTCAGACAGCTAGTTTCACCTTCTATCACAATTAAAAATAGCAGTGGCAGAGGTGTGGAAATATCCTCAGCTAAATTCTTGGGTCAAACACACTAAACAAACCCCTCTCACCTAGGAAGACCATTTGCAGAACAAGAGATGGCATTTTTGGGAGCACTGTGTGGAGTGAAGCCAGGAGCACCACCGACACCATCCCACAACACCGTGTTACATCACACTACATATACATCCTGCAATGCTCCTGTGACCTCAGAGGACACATGTCTGGGTGAGGGTGACAGAACCAGCCTTTTCACCACCTAATGAAAAGAGGAGACTGTGGGGACAGGACTGCAAGCCCCCTTCTCAACCTGCAGGTGCAAACAGGCAGCACCAGAGAGGCAGGCAGTCCCGGAGTGCACAGGGATCTCCCTCCTTCCCCAAAAGCTATGAGTCACAGAAGTCAAAAGATAGGCCAAGGTCAATCTTAAAAATATAGCAGCACTGTTTTAACCCTTTATTTTCTTTAAAAAAACCCCATCAGAATTAGAATTCTGGGTAGAAAATCAAAACGTGATATTCTAACTTGTGGAAGATCTTATACTTACTACATTATATGATTTCTAAGTGCAGAACACTATTAAGGACATCTCTCAAGATTTAACAGACCTACAAAAAGAGCTTCATAAGCTTTAAAAGCTACCAGTTCTAACTGAAAAATTCATCTTCTTGAACAACCCAGCTACAACATACTGTCCACCCAAAATGAATGTTAACGATCTAAATTACATTTATTTAACTCTGGAAAAAACATATTCATTGTAATAAAGATTTTCCACAACAGCTGCTTTCTTTAACCATGATCTCAACTTTATTCTCTTGAGAATCACTACTGAAGAAAAGCCAAATATAAAATCCTGTTTCCTGTCAGTTTAAGCAGAGTTTTTACGTAATCAAAAGCATTGTTGAGGCCCAAGCCGAACTGTATTCTCACTGCATTCTCAAAATAGGTCTATCAATGAGACATGAGCAAAAGAAACATTTAGCAAGCTTATTACAGCTCAGAAACCTAAATATCACAATTGTCCTCAAAACACGGTTGTACATTGCCCAGTAAAAAACAAATGCAGAAATTAAAGTTTATAAATGGCCAAATTCCTTCAAAGAAGGTTTCCAGAGTCTACTTGGCAAGGATGCAAGTCACACAGTAATGTCCATTAAGATAATTTTAAATAATTTTGTAAATGCAAAATCAGCATAATCAAAGTACACTGAAGTCTGGCAGCTTGCTGCTATATCCTGTAACAACAGGAATCTGGGCTGCAAAACCTGAATGCATTCATTCTGACAGGCACCATCAACTAGACATTTAGCACGGTTTGACTCAAAAAAACTATCAATCACTCATCATCTACTTCACACCACGAAAATTTTTGGAGTGAAAATTAATTGTCATGTTAACTCACAATAAAATTTTGGTATCAGCTACAGACAAACGGCAATTATGCACCAACAACAATTGCACTTAAATAGCTCAGAAAGACAATACCAAAGTTTTCAGTCAGTTCTAGGAAAGCAGATCCACAGACAGAGGCATGCATAAGATATAAACAAGGCAAAAATACTTGCCACAAAAAATCCTCACACTACAGGACATCAAGCACACTAAACTACTATATTTTAGGAAAAAATCAGGCACCTAAAATGAGAGTTGTTTTGTATAACTCTTATAAAAGTTTCCTCTTTCTTCAAGCACTTAATCTCTCTTTCTGGACAGGGTTAACTTCATCTTCAAGGAAATACTGAAGGAGAGGCCAAATTCCTTCTTGATTTTCCAGCTTGATTAACAGTACCCACAAAATGCCTGAGGAAGCTTGGATGAGACAGAATGAAGAACTTCTATCCCTTTTGTTTTTCTTGTATATAAATCATGTTATACAAACATGCCCTCATCGAGGTTGGAATAAATCAAGTAAAAAAGGCAAAGACAATTTTTCATTTTAAAAATGTGACACTGCATGCTAAACATGGTTTATGCTGTTTATTATCTTAGCCTATAAAAAGGTTATCCTCACTATGTTTGCTGGTGTAACTCCAGCAGTACGTCGTATCTAGAACAGATAAGTCTTACATCAAAAGTAGTGCTTGAGCCAGCAGAATAAATCTCCCTAGGGACTTCTGGCACTATGACTACATCCACCTTAAGGCTTTCACTTCATCTTCAACAACACTAAGGAGTTCAGTTTATTTACAGACTCCAAAGTGACACATCAGTGTCAATGAAACACATTACTGTCAGGGATTACTACATGGGGTAGGGACAGAGGCTTTAAGAATCTCTCAAAGGTCGTGCACGCTAAAGCGATGCCATTCACCACTGAGCATCACAACAGCTTCATCCTCTTGGTAATTTAATTTACTTCTCCAGGAGCTACACCAAAAAAAAGCTCAATGAAAATGCAAAAAGCCACGAACCACTGTAGTAACAGCACCTATTAACTGTACTTTGTTGAACTGCTCCACAACTTGTTTCACACACTGCCAAAATGGTTATGAAGCAGCAGTCAGGGAGGCCCTTCATTAAGAAGAATATTAGCAAATGTAGTTACTGCTGTCCCCCAGGTCCACAGGACTGTGTGGAGAGGCTCAGGACAGCTCCCAGAGGGAAAGCAAGTGGATGCATGCTCAGCAATCCTCCTGTCCCACTGAAGACTGAAAGAACCACAGACAAAAGATCCAATCTAGCCCAGGATTTCGAACTACAGGAAAGATGTAAGATTTTTCCCAGGAAAAATCACACAAGAGTAAGAGACTGATCAGATTCTAAGAGTGGGCAGAGTGAGCAAAGGAAAAGAAATATCAATAGAATTAGGACCATAAGGTGTTTAAATATGTAAAACAATAGGAATAAGCTCGCTGGCTAGTCTGTTGCAGACAGAAGTAGTCAATGGTTTCTATTGCAGAAACAGAGATTTGTGAAAATAAAGCACAAAAATAAAGCACCTGGAGAAGATGTCTAGCATCACATCAGAGAGACAACTATTAGGAACAGGAGTCCTTCCCTGCAGTGCAACCAAAGAGAAGATTTGGAATGGGCCCCACTACTGCCTGTCTCCTCCAAGTCATGATCTTCATCTATGGAATGGATTTAAATCCATAGGAAAACAGGTGCACCATTGTAAAATGAGGAGTACTGAATCCTCACCCCATGGATACTGAACAGTGTAGGTCCTGCACTGCCCTCCATCACCACTTGCTCTCATCTCTCACTTCCTCTGCCAGCACCTGAATATGCCGAAACCTTCCACAAGCCGAATTTAAAGGAGTTTGTCAAAGGGTCTGAGGACTGATAAGCAGCCAGTGGCTACGAGATTAGTTAAGATTATTCCAATTCTTATACTATGTGGTCTCATCTCCCCACCACCTGCAGCCAGGGGCTACTACCCAGCCGCCTCTTGCAGCTCTGAAGGATCTGTTGCCCTTTTGGGAATTGCTCCTTGCCGTGCAGGGCTTTGGGAAGGCCTCTCTCCATGTCGGCGCCTGCCCTCTCATGCCGCTGCCCTGCTGCGGGCGCCGGTGAGCGCAGCGGCTCCGGCCGGACCGCACGCACCTCGCGGGACAGCCCGCGTTCAGCCCCCTCCCGAAACGCGAGAGGAATCCACCCAGGAAACTGGCAGGACCACCCCTCTGGGCACTCGGAGAGCCTGGACAGGCACTCCCGCTCGCTGCGAGGGCTGCTCTTCCTACCGCACCGACAGCCCCGCACACCTGCCGCGCTGCCCGCGCCCCCGACCCTACCTGGCCGGCGCAGCAGCGGGCGGACATGCTGGCGGAGCGGGCCGGCGCAGCTCCCTCGCTGCTCCCGCATGCAGGAGCGCGCAGGGCTGGGATGTCCCGGGCTGGGCAGGGCCGGGATGTCCTGGGCTGGGCAGGACAGCGCGGGGCGCCGCGGGCGGAGCGGCACCGCCTCTGCCCCTGTGCCGGCCCAGCCCGGCCCGGCCCAGCCACCCGGCTTCCGCTGTCGTCAGCCCGCGTGTGAGCTTCGCTACCTCGCTCCCCGAGGCAGGGGGAGCGGCGGCAGCTACGGCGGATCCGAGCCGAGGCCTNACCAAATCGAAGCTTAACGCTGCAGCGCACCAACCCCAGTGCAAACTGCTTTGCTGCATCGCACGGCCGGCACACAAGCCCGTTCCTGCGTGGAAAAGCCAACGTTGTTCCAACAAGACAGCTGTAAGGCCCTGTTTTCCTAACAGGAGCTGAGACCTTTCCTCGGTGTTTCCAAAATACATTCTCCAGCCTCAGTCGCTAAGAATCATGCGCAGTACTAGGCAATAGCCAAGGATTTCTCGGTTTCCCACGAGACGATAGGAACTTGAAAAGCCAAATTTAGATATGACAGGCGTCATCATATTAGATGAATGTATCTTTACAAACAGACTGTGTGAATCTGCTTGTACATAAGGAAATAACGAGAGAACCTATTAATTTTAGAAAGCTTTACTAGCTGACACAGACTGCTGCTCAGCCAAGGTCGTGCTAAACTCCTGAACTTTGTAAAGAGAAACAAAGACTTAACAGAGTTATGAATATTACTTTCTCTGCCCAGGGCAGACTTAAAGCTAATTTTAATGATCATGTATGCTGTACAGGAGGGCTACATATTAGAGAGATGTGTTGTAGATGGATGGGAAAGTCTGTACTTTCACAGGACTCCTCTGTCTCCTTTGCGGACACTAACCTGCAGCGACATGAATTTTCCACACAGATAGGAATTACTACTGCAAAGCTATGAAAAGTAGAAATTAAGGACTCTATGAAAAGACTCCCTAGTCTTGACTGCTTTGTGTCCTTCTGCATGTGTGTGTGTGCATGCTGTAATATTTGATATAACTATTTTAATTTCTATTTCTAGTCCTAACTGCTCTTACTTTAGGAATTCAGTGCAACTAAAAGCTATTATCCTGAATTGGGGTATAGATAATGTAGCAACACCTACCAAGGAAACTGCGATGGATTGCAGGATGTAAAACTCGTTCCTCTTTCCTCATACATGCAAACAAATGGAGATGATGCTTCAGAAAGTGGATCATATGATGAATCAGCATTACATAACTTGGTGTTATACTAGGGACTGAAGAGACCAGTTACCATAGTGGTACAATTAATAAAAAACTTATATGTACTTTGTTTTTAATGGTGTTCCAAAAGCTGCATATACTCAGCTAGAGACGAGGTATTTACCACTCTTACAAGATTAATTCTGTCAACCAGATGGTTATTAAACTGCAAAGGACACCAGTTTGTGGGCATCTGACAGCACAGTTCAGGCACTAATGTGGCTGATGTTCCTGCTTTGTACAAGCAGTAAAGGTCCCAACCTCAGGTGAAGACTCCTGAAGCCAGGACTGGGGCTGGAGGCTCAGCACACCTTCTCTGATTTATAGCTTCTTTCCCTTAGACTCAAGAATTGAACAATGATCAGGAAAGCAGCATGACCAGCAAACAGGCAGTGGAAAGACACTGATGTGTTTAACTTTGAAACACAGTCAGCTTCCCAAACAATGTGGTTAAGACATGGGAACACAAGGATAACAGCACAGTGAGAACTCAGCAAAACTGCAATCATCTTCTATTTCTGTTCCAGACTTCTTATACAATTGCAAGAAGTTGTCTGATCAGGCTTTGCTTAATTTCCACATCTGCAAAACCAATTCAAAACATGGAGGAGAATCTGAGGTTTAATTTAAAAATGAAACTGTCTTACCAGAGGGACTGGTGAAGGTGATGTGTGGGCACAGTGGAAGAGTAAAAGGGGCTGTACCACACATCAGAATGTCTGCAATAGCAAAAAGCATTCACTGCATGGAGAGCACCATTAATTCACTGCTCTATGCAGGTCTTTTAATGCCAGCCAGTGCTATTATGAACAAACCCAGCCTCTGCACTGAAGAAAACAGCAGAGCTCTGTAATGGCTTTCCAATCAGTTAGAGCACCCTTGAGCTCTGGGATGTGTGCCTTGGCTTTTTCAGTAAAAAATTCATCACCAGAAAGGCTTGAACTTCCCTGCTGTGTTTCTGGCAAACATTATGCAGACTAATAGCAAAGCAATGTGCAGATGTTACTACATAGAAAGAATAGTCACTCTCAAACTATCAGTACATTTAGAATAAGGTTTATCCATCAAATACACATTCTGAAATCAGAGAAGGCTGATCTGATTTACTGGGCAGAAATCTTCAACCAGTAGTTATTTCTGCCTCAAAATCTTCCTTTTGGCAGGGGGCCTCTTTGAAGAGATGCTAATTCTGATTTAGGGCTTTCAAGTGACAGCATCACTAGGTAAAGGCAAGATGCCTTGGTCTTGTTTTGTATAGGGAATGTTATGCACACAGACTTACAGAGTTCTAGTAAGTCAGGGAGAATGGACGCATGGAGTGTCCCCACAGGACAAAAGACAGCCAAGGAGTACCCGAGAACTAACTTAAAACTCTGATCTCCATTCAGGTGCCAGGGAACAACGAAGGAAGGAAAGCACTGGGTTAGAAGTTGTAACCATGGGGCAATTCTCAGGAAAACCCCTGGTCAGAAGCCATTTGTGCCCTGGGAGCAAACCATTCTCCTCACCAGAATGTGTGCAGGTGGAGCAGCAGAACCTGAAGCATGTCACTTTCAGGCACCTTTAGGGAGCCCACAAAGATAACCAACCCATTTTTAGACATACTAGTGACCTCTGGCACATCAGCTTTGCTTAGATCACTGGGACAGGTGTTATCACCCTCAGATGCCAACCAGAATTTCACTTGCATGTGTTGCACCTTTACATGTATCCACTTCACTCTTCCCCCACTCATTTCTACATGGATTATTCTTACAGAAGCAGAGGTTCTCACCATCCTCCTTCACCTTGAGAAGAATGCAGTATTACTACTTCTTTACAGAACTCAAAAGATGTTTGTCGTGAAGCAGAAAGCTTTTTGGCACAGCATAGGGAAATCATAACTTACCAGGAATGTTCAAAGACTCTCTGCTTCCTCAGTATGAACTAGCCTAATGTATTTTAGGATAAGAATATTAGGAATTGCATTGTTTTGTTCTCATTTTCTGAAATAAAGCTACAATTCAGAATGATGCTTTCAATGTTATGTAATTTCAAGTTTTTCCAGTAATTAAACAGTTTTGGTTTGTGTCAATTGGCAAAATGAAGAGCACAAAATGTGTGCATTTAATGAGGAGAAAAATACCACTTGGGCTGTTTTTCAGGTGAAATTAAATATGGCAAATTTTTTCCATATGTAAATGCAAGAAGAAAGAAAACAAAACCAAATTGTTACATGTTGTGGTGGTCACTTCTGTAAATTTAGCATTTCTATGCCTGTTGAAACAAAAAAGGCTTGAAATTGCTTTTTAAGAAAATGCGTATTTTGCTTGAGCCTAGTAGTTAAGAAAGCAGGCAAAAACTTGGTTATGAGAAGGAGGAGAAATGTCTATACATATGGACACACATGTTCTGGAAACCACAACTTAGATTCCCAACTGGAGTTCTGACACAGCCAAAGGCCTTACTGTTCGCTACAGTTATTTCCTGTGGAAAAGATATCCCAGTATAGGGAATCACTGTGCAAAGGTGTGATCAGACAGCAGAAGTAACTTATCACCTGTAGTTTTACTTGTGTGTCACTGCAAGATCATCTACATCATGCAGTCTAGGTGGCTAAAGACCATAATAAAGTTGTGGCTTTCTCCAGTTGTTCCTAAGCGTGCACCAGCATCTAGATTATGGACCACATCTCCCCACATTCTTGTAGGTAGCCAAGGGTTTCCAGAAGCCCTGGCCTTTGGACATCTTCCAAAAGCCAGTGTACCCTAGGAATCATGCCAGGAGCAGCTATGTCCAAGCTGTGGGCCTGACAGAAAGAAAGTTGGCATATCTTTGTTACTGCTATGACTGGATGATCACCCTTATGACTGTGCATGGAGGTTGGGGAGGCACAGCAAGCAACCACAACAGCAACATGAACACCCAGGGATCTGCCAGCGCAAGGCAAGAGCAGCCTGCAACTATAAATCCCTGAGGGGGAGTAATCACAGAGACTATCAGTGCATGGGGGGCCTGACACACAAACGTAACTGCCCCTTTCAGAACAATGGGCTGGTCATAATGCTAAATGATGGTATCTTCCTCTGTATCTTTATTAGTGTTTCGTAATTCACACACACACACACACAAAATTCTGGCTGGTAGCAGTTCTTGATTTCTAAAAAATTACCCATGCATTTAAGTATTCAAATTTGGTTAGATTCTGGTCAAATGAAACTTGCTGGACTTGAAAGTAAGTATTGCATAGCATTTGAAGAATTTAGTTTTAAAAAACCCACAAGGCTGGTATTTCCAGGCAAAATTGCTTTAAAACCTTGTTTTTTGAGAATGATAGTTTTATAAACTGATTGCTTAGCTGTTTTTCCACTCCAATGTTAATTTAGAATGGATTAAGATCTGCATTGTCTATTAAGGAAATGCATCAATTACATCTTTCTGAGGAGGTTAATTTTTGTAAGTGAAGCACAGAAGTGCGGTATTATACAGGTTTGCACTGAACTCCCCAGTGTTGCATTTGCATGCTCTTCATTGCCCCTTTTTAGCACAATGCCATAAAATGCCACTTAAAAATGTTATTCTTTCTAAGTCCCCTGCCAGTGGATGCAGTACAGCATTCCTTTCTCACTCAGAATTTCATTACATGATGTCTCAGATTTCCAATCACAACTAATATCTTTACCTTAGAAACAAGTGGCAGGGATGTTTAACTTAGGTGGTGCTGAGGAAACAGTGTGCTGGGAGAAAAAGGAGACAGCAGTGTACCCCTGCATATTTCACATTTCAGACACTCGGGTAACCAGCCAGCAGCAGGGAGTCAGGTGCTGACTGGGAGGCACTGAGTCTTACTGAACTTAATGAGTGACAGATGGAAGAACAGAAGCCTGATATCCCCGAGTTACCAGATAAGGTCAATATAAAGGGTCTTATTAAAGCAGCTCTACAAGAATATGAAGTTAGCTAGGCTCAGGCTGATAGTCAACCTGGTTCTCCATCCTTACAATGGAATTTGAAGCTTGAAGAGTGATGACTCTCAGAGAGCCAAGCAAGCACTAGGTTAAGATCAGACAGTTGTTAGTGTATCTGACCATCTGCCTTATTTCTCTGTCACACACAACTTCTAGCAGTAGGAAAAACTGACATGGTTCTAAATCAGAATTTCAACTCCTGCAATTAAGTCTAATAGACTAAAATCAGTTTCTACCACCATATATAAAGATGAAAAACATGGTGGCACTTTCTGGACTGTTGACTTCTTCAGGATGCTGATGTGAGAACACAAGAGGAAGTTCCTGAACCTACAGGTAAATTTAAGAGTAGCAAGAAAAGGACAGTTTTACATTTGTCAACTCAGTAGCAGACTTCCTCAGGACTGGCAGATTGCAATAACTTAATTATCTGTTAATTTTGACAGTGAATGTTTTCCTTAAAAAAGAAAAACTAATTCACAGGTGACAAGTCCATGCAGGACAGCATAAGTATTCTTTGCCTAACACCTTGGCCCAAAGTGGAGATTTCCCCAAATCAAAGCATATAGCTTTGATATATACCTGTTGTATAAACAAGCCCAGTGTAACTATCAGTGCCAAAGGAACAGATCTCCTGTGGTAGGCAATAAACTACACAACAGTAATGCATTCTAATTAAGAGTAAAGTGCCTCCTCTCCTTCTTCCATCTCTATAGATCATTCTGCTCATATCACAGTAATGAATACTGTCACTATGAAGCTTTCTGGGCACAATTTGAGCCAGCAGAATAAGAAGTGGTTACAATGCTAATGGCCTCTGTACTGTCCACACAGCAAGACCCTCAAAAAATCCTTATGCAGGACTGTGGTTACTGTGCTAGAGAGAGCAAGGACAGCAACACATACAGACCTCCTTAGGGAAAAGAAGGCATTTATTAAGAACACGACTCGTACTTTTATAGTATGCTCCGCAGAGCTAAGACAAGACAGTAGCTCATTGGATAATTGAGAAAACGCCCGTGGGACAGCACTTCAGGACGAGTCCCACAGTTGGTACCAGGTGTTAATCTTTATTATGAATTCCATTCTGTTTTGACCAGATTATCATCCTGGGAGAAAATCTCCCTACTGAAGATGAAACATTATCAGCTTGGGAAAAAGCTATGAGAGAACCAGGAGAAACCCCAGCCTGAGAATGATTTTCCTCGCTGTAATTTTCCTAGGCCTCTAACAGTGTGTCCACAAAGGACCTGCAGTCCATGGATTTGATTCTTTGGAAAGAAGAGACAGGACCCTGCCCCCCAGCCTGTCCCTTTATTTGAAAGGAGTTTTTAAAAATAAATAAATAGAAAATTCCTGAATTAGTTGCCAAGAAGAAGAAAAGATTGGAAACACCAGACTGAAACATAGAGCTGATATAAGTCCAGTTCAATAGCATCAAAGCTGTACTTTGGTGTCCTGGGGTACAATGCAAAAATGTGTATTCTATCACCATCTGTTGAAATGTGGGAGGGGTGGTGATCTTTATCTCTGTGGGCGATAACCTCTGCTGATGGGCCATCTGATAAAATCAGGGGGATGATCATCGTTATCTTTTCACAACCCATCCTTCCTCCAGAAGATATATTCTGTTAATGGGCCATTAAGTCCTATTGTATGACTGATAAGATTACATCATCCCATTGGGAGATGCTCCAGCCAGGGGGAGGAGCCAAGGCTTTCCTACCTAGATAAAAAACTGGGGTTTGGAACACGAAGGCAGCCCTTTCCACTGGATCCCAGAGGAAAATCGGACCTTTTCCACATCATCGCTGGACCTTTGGAGGAAAACTGCACCCTTCTACAGGACNTTAAATTGTATTACTGACTTGGAGTCTCTCACCAGTTTTGCTTTCAAACCAAGACATTTGGAAAACCTGAAAATGAGAAATTTGCATTATGTGATGAAAAAGTTTGGCCAAATACTTCTCTCACTCGTAAGACCAGAGCTGCTTCAGGAATATTCCTAGTAGTGGTGGGCTACAGGAGGAGTCAGTCTAATTCCCAGAAGGTCTTCAGGAAGATTAGGATCAACAGAAGGTTCTCCTAGGCAGTGCTGTTTTGCAGCCAAAAAAGACTGCAGCTGTGCATGTCTTTTGCAGAGGTATTCACACTACTGGATACCAGCAAGATGTATGTCAAAATACAGCCTGCCAAAAGTGTTCAAAGCACTTCGATTAGTTCTCGGAGACATTTTTCTGTCTCAGCTTGATAAACCATATGCAGATGTATCTGTGGTTTATCCTGTAATTTTACTACAGGCTTATAGAGAGAACAGCTTAACTCAGAGACAAAGCTGACATATCCTGAGTATAAAAAGCAAGGGGGAGGAGAGGGATTAAAAGAAAAACAGACCCAGTGATAGCCTTTTTTGTAATAACCCCTTCCTTCTCTTGCAGTATTAAAAGGCCACACGTGAAACCACTCTGTAAAAGAATCATTACACTGGAGCACATGGAGCATAAATGTTCGTGCATGAGAAGAAATGGCTAAGTGAGCAGTGCACATGCAGTAATTCAAGAGAACAAGAACAGTAACAAAACTCAAGAATGACTGGTAAAAACAAAGAATTGGCAGTGCTGCCTGGAGCACATCAAGGCCACACGACATACCAAAAATGCAAACCAGTAATTGTATGTTACCACTCAACTCTGAACCTTCTTTGCAGAAACAAAAAGGCTTCTGGGATCAGCATTGGCATTAATCAAGAACCAAGGAGACAGAGGAGGATGTGATAGCTAGCAGTCCTTGTTCTCCATGCCACCACAAGTAATCCTGGCATCTACAAGAAAAAGAAATCAATTTGGTTTAAAACAGAGAGCACTTTTCTGTATAGTGTGCTCATACAATGAGTTTTTTTGCTTCATTTATTGCGGCAACAAAGTGGAAAAAGAAAACAACATTCTAGTTCTAATCATAAAAAATACCAGTAAAATGCATAGAAGTCATTCAAATTCCATCAAGTCTTGAGGTAAAAGCCATCGTGTTTGCAATAGGAGAATTAACCTTTCAGGAAGAAACAGCAGTAACTCATGATAAAAAGATGGTAAAGGCAGAAGAAACGTCTCAAGCCAAGGGAAAAGGCCTTTACATTACGTTCCTGTTTGCTCAGGTGTAAAACTGAGAGTTTTGCACAAGCATGCACATTGCATGCTCCAGACAAACTGTGCTTGATTGTTGTGGTTCTGAACAGAAGCCAAATACGTTGCAGAAGCTGCATATTCAGTAAGTTGGTGTGACTAGAGAGACTGTCAATGCTAAAGCATGATTAACATGATACAAAGCTTACAAATTAAACACTGTTTAGATGACTAATTGTGTGACTGCATATTATACTCACCCCAAGTCCCAAATATTTCTTCCAGAGTTCTGACCTGTCACGAAAGTTAAATGAAACCATCTGAAAGCCTGAGATTAAGAAAAAAATGTTGTGCTAATCTCTAGTCTTATTTTACTCTGTGATGCACATACATTTTATCTGTGTGCACTATCACTAAGAGTAAGGCAATTTTAGTCCCTGACACAGGTAGCTTTACTCAGCTCCATTCAACTGAAACAATTCAGCTGAACTCAACTAAAAACAAGACATACTGCACACAGTCATGGTCTAGAACAGGGCCCAATTGTACATACAGAGCACAGTCCAAATTGCTGCAGGGAAGCTGGAGGGAAACAGGTCCTGAAATTTTATTATATAAAAAATTGAACTTTGTGAGCATCTGCTGTGGCACATATGCATACAAGACAGTCGTCTTGATCACAAAATATCCTCTCACTTTGTTTTGCCAGTTGATGGGGGCAATTTAAAGGACACAGACACC
>VZTT01070437.1:3956-14555 GCA_013400855.1 Buphagus erythrorhynchus
GCCCCGCCGGGAGGCTGGCGCTGGAACCCTGACGTGGCGGTGCAGAACTTGCTTGTTCGCCGAGGCCTTTTCAACTACATTTAGGAGGGGGGGGAAAAAATAAAGGAAAAAAAAAAAAAAAAGAAGAGAAAGGCAGTTTAGGCGGTGGGGTGGAAACATCGCAGCCGCGATTCGTGTCTCAGTGAGGCTGTCTGCGCCGCTGCGCCCACTGTCTCTTATTAAGTGTCTCTGCCAACTAAAAAAGCAGAGGCAGGAGCTCGCAGCTCACCCAGGGGAAGGGAAGGAGGGGCGGCCTCCTGCGCCTCGGGTGCCGATGGGTGTCCCGAGAGGGCGAGGACACAGCGCCCGGGGGAGAGGGGGCCCTGCTGATACTAGGCCCGTGGTCTCGGGACCACTCTCCTTCTCATGTCCCGCTCTCGTTAAAGTCTTTTGCTACCTTTGCTCCTCCCCTTCCCCTGCCCCTGCTCCCCTCGTGGCGGTCAGGCACTGGTTAAGGCGCTGCTGCCCTCAAGAGAGAGCCTCGGAGAATAAAGTAATAGACGAACATAGAAGATGGAGAGCCCGCCCCGCCGCCGGCCGGCCGCCCGGGAAACAGGCCCTCTCTGCCGTCGGAGAGCTGCGCAGGTCGCTCCGCCCCGTCAGGGAGAGGCCGGCGGTGACACCGGGGGTGCGACGGGCGGCACCAGCAGGGAGGAGAAACCGAGAGCCGGGAGCCTCCGCCTTGTCCGCGCAGGTGGAAGCGGCCTCGGCGACAGCACCTTGCGGGAGCCTCTGGGCCCGGGGCCGCCGCGGGCGCGGGCCGGGTGTTCCCATGGGCAAGGCGCTCCCCGAGGGCCGAGATCGCCGCCAGGCTCGGGCGGCGCGGGGCGGCCGAGCGGCGGCTGAGGCGCTGTGCGGGGCGCCGCGGGCCGGGACACGGCGCGGCGGGCGGGAGGCGCGGTGGCGGAAGAGCTGGCCAACGCCGCCGCCCGCGGGGACCTGCAGCGCCTCAGGGAGCTGCTGGACGGAGCGGCGGACCCCAGCACCGTCAACTCCTACGGCAGGACCCCCATCCAGGTAGGGAGGCGGACTGTTGGCAGCTGGGCGAGGGCAGCAGACCCCGCAGCCTCGGGGCAGCAGCGGGCCCTCCGGTGCCCCGGAGGCGGCTATGCTCGTCGCTATGCTCGGCTGCTGTCGAGGCGGCTCAGTGGCACAGTGGTTCTTCTCGCCTCTCTGGGAAGGAGAAAGTCTTCTCCGGTGACGGCCGCAACAGGGAAGTTTTAGTCTTAGCAACCCTTTACTTTATTTGAACCAACTGAGATAGGATGACTCAAATCCGAGAACTTTAATGCTCATCTCGCAATAAACGTGGAATAAAATGTAACAACTCACGTTTGCAGAAATAATCTCCCTTTCGTTATACCTCGTCTTCTGCTTTATATGACTGTTAGTATGTTTTGTCTCCTCTCCCATGGAAAATAAAAAAGAGTATTCGGTGACTCTCATGAGCAGGAACACCCAGTCGCGGTAGCCTTGCCCAGCTGACGCTGCAGGTAGACCACGAGCAATCCCTGTGGGGCACGTCTGCCCACATTTTACACTCGCGAGAACGGGTAGGTAGACTTACCGCCCGGAGGTGTAGTAGTGGTTAAATTTATAAAGGCTGAGTTAATTTTCGAGGTAGTTCTAGCCAGGTTTTTCTTAAAATTTTAAAATAAAACGAAACGGGAATAATGTGAGAAGCTATATCTAAGTTTTACTGCCATGCTTGCGAAACACTCTCCTACAAAATGTCGGTGGAGTATTTCACTCGAAACAGGTATTTGGTGCCGTCCTCCTGTGCTTTTGATTTTTTGTGTTTGTTCCCCCCCCTCACCCCCCCCAGTCTTCGCGGCAGGGACTTAGCCCCTGTGCTGAACTCACTGCTGAATGCGCTAGGGGAAACCCAACTTAGAAAACTGCGAGCCCGAGAGGGAGGGCCGCCAGGCGTGTTGGTACTGCCCTGGACACGCGGGTCAGGCAAAAGGTTCATTCCCTCCTGACAGTGAGGGAAGCGCGGATGCGGCGCCGCAGACACGGTGGGTTCCCTGCATTAGGCATCTCCCCTTGCCAGGGACCCTCTGGAGAAGTGTCACCGGCGCGGTTCCGCGGGGACCGGTGCAAAGCGACTTGGGGCTGGACCTGGGTTTCTGTGGGAGCGCGTCGCGAGAAGGGCGAGCCCCTTCCCTCGGCTCGCCTGCTCCGAGCCTACCGATCCCCGCCGTCTCTTGTCGCGGAGCAGCCCCAGTGTGCATCCACACACTCAGACCCCGACAGGTGTCTCGCACCTCTCTGCCCCACCTGTTCCCTCTTGTCTCCTGGCGTGGATAAAGGAGAGTTTTCCAATGCGGCACAACTCCACCGACGGGTACATGTTCTCCACCGTTCATGGCACGTCCAAAGCCGATCTCTATGCCGCATCTGCGGATTTTCTTCTCCTTTCCACTGCGGATCTCCATTCCTTCCGAGCTGAGCGGGCGCTGACGCTGTCTCTCCCCGCAGGTGATGATGCTGGGCAGCCCGCGGGTGGCCGAGCTGCTGCTGCGGAGCGGAGCCGACCCCAACCGCCCGGACCCGCGCACCGGCTGCCTCCCGGCGCACGACGCGGCCCGCGCCGGCTTCCTGGAGACGCTGGCGGTGCTGCACCGGGCCGGGGCGCGCCTCGACCTCCCCGACGGCCGCGGCCGCCTGCCCCTCGACGTGGCGGCGGGAGGCCCGCACGGAGCGGTGGGGCGGTACCTGCGCGATCTGCCTCCCCGTACCTAAACTCTTCCCGTGCCAGCCCCTCTCCAAACTTAACTGCCCGCGTCCGACCTGGGAGACACCAAGTCGAACAGTACTCATGCGATGCTGGGAATAACCCCGGATCGCGTTTCCCTGCTGAGATGTACGAAGGATAGTATTTTTTTCTCATGCCTGTATATTATCCTGCACTGAAAATGCTATGGCCCTCCTCAGGCCCCCTTTTTCACACTAGAGTCTAAACACTGAAGAGAAATACGAAATATGAAGTATGATGTACGAAATATGAAGTAAGAAAATACTACATGTGAAAATATTAAATAGCAAATATTGAATATTAAATATAAAGGAAAATCCCTGCACAGAGATATGGTACTATAAACCCTTCCTCTGTTTAATGGGGACACCCCGGGGGGTCCCCACTCACGCTTGCTAGCCCTCCATCTGAAGAAGATGTGAGCACCCCAGGAAGAAGATAGAGCAGCAGCCCAGCCTCTGCCGAGTAGAAAGGAGGAGACCCACCGTCGCCGCAGCTAGTCCCGAAGCCCCCGGAGAGGTGTGCTGAGGAGCGCACAGACAGCAGCCGGGCGGGCGGTGAGGCAGGCAGCGGGGACAGTGCTCCCAGACCGTGCGGGACAAGTGGTAGACCCTGCCTCCCTCCCTGGAACCCAAGTGGGGCTGTGCTCACACGTCCTGCACCTTAGGGGCTGAGAAAGAGTAGCCAGGCGAGGCAGTGACAGAGCTAAGGTCTCACACCCCAGCGCTAATCCTGGGCACTTTTAAGAGCTACCAGCAGAAAAGGTGAAAAAGATTTATCTTGGTTTTCCATTCCTACTGAGTACCCAACCCTAGAAATCTCATGTATAGACATGAAAAATAATGTATATACCTTTTTTGTAACGTGTTGGAATATGTTATTTATTATAATGCAATTTCATACAATGCATGCTTTATAATTAGTTTGTATCTGTTGTCACGCTATAAAATATTTAGTTATGTCATTAATGTACAGAATGTATCTTTGTAATACCTATATAAAATATGCATGATATGCATCTACAACACACATATATAAAACATTATGATTATTCATCAATGTGATATATTTGCTTATCAATTATTTTTATATGTAATATACTTCATTGTTTAATTATACTTCTTGGTTTGATTACAACGAAATTATATATATATAAACATGTACCAAACATTTATGTTATCTTTAGTCTATATTCACCCTTCTTCATTGTAAGAATGCCTAGAACATATATTTTATACATATCTTTAAATAGAAACATGTAACATTATAATATGCAATTAAAACACCTTATTAATTTGTGCTACACTCTGCCCTAGAACATGGTATAGCTGAACCAAGGACAGCACTGGGGATGCAGCAGTTAAGTGCCTGAATTCCATGCCTGTGGGAACCAGAATGGAGCTGCAACCAGATGTGGAGATGGGGTAAAGCGTGAGCCTGACGACACTCCTCGCAGAACAGTAAGGTTCTATTAAACTGCACTTTCATCATCAGTTGGACCTGCTCTTCTTTTAAATCATCATTTTCTCCAAGAACTAGATTCGATTTCAGTTTTTTTAGCATTTCCATTAAGGCTTATGAAACTATAGCAACAAAAATAGTAATAATATATTACTACTGTTATTGTTTATGAAGTTGGCAGGGAAAAAACACAGTTTGCTAGGCTGACTGCACCAAATAAGAAGAGCATGCCTTTAAAACCCAGCAAGGCTAAATACCTAATTGTTATAAATTTGCCTCACAGAGCAGGTCCGTAGCCACTTCCCAGGATAGGCCTATGGTGGGGACTACTCACTCCATGGAAGGATGGGGGTCACTGGCGAGATCCCACTTGGCTGCAGGAGCTTCCACAGGCACCTTTTCTTCTGGCAGCAGCAGCGGCTCCAGGGCTTGGAGTCCTCCTTGAAAAGAAGAATAGCAACAGTTAACAATAAACAGCAGCAGCAGTACACTTTATCAAGAAATCCCTAAAAGCATTATGTTTGAGGTGGCAGATTACTCGCTATTTTTATTTTTAATATTGCCGCTATAACTGAGTACATGTGCGAGTACACATACATCCTTCTGCACCAGGGTTTGCACCCTGTGCACGACGAGCCCCGGATCGGCCATGCATTCTGCGTTGGTGGGTATTCGGTTTCTATTGCCAAAGTTGCCGGTCTATCCTCCCATCGCTGCTCCGGCACTTGCATCACACAGCCAGGCAGGCATTCATTTCTCTGAATTTTGCCTTGCCAGTCACAAGCAGTAGGGAAGCAGTAGTCAAAGCAGGGGAGAAGAGGGGGGAAAATAATTTGAGGGGAAGGGTAAAAAAAAACAAGAAAAAACCGCTCTCGAAAGGTGCTTTCATTTCGAAATGGCCGATTTTACTCACCCAGTTTCCCAGGCTTGAAATTGGACTTGAAAAGAAACCATTACAGGCTTTTCCTTTTCAGCATTGTTGTTAGGGTTTCTCCGTGCTGAGGCAGAAGAAATCTTCTGTTGACATCGGAGTTATAACTTTTTGTCCACCCGAGAGAAGGAGGTGTTTGTTGTTGGGGGGGTATTGCACACGCTTACGTTCACCATCCCTCCCAGCCACTGTCACTCTGCGTTCCCTCCCGGCGCTTTTTCCGCGGCCCCCCGCAGTCCCCGAGCTCCCCAGATCTCTCTTCCAGTTGCCTCTAGCCGTGACCATCCGAGCTGGACCTCGCCGCGCCGGGGGAGGGAGAAGATGCGCCCGCAGAAACGACGCTCTCCCTTGCCCATCGCTCTTCTCACGCCTCACACGGAGGTACCCCGCACCCGGGAGCGGGGGGCGAGGGCAGAAGGGTTCTTGGGGTGGGGAGTGGGTTGGGGAGGTAGCAGTAACCCCGTCCACCTCCCACGGATGCTCTGCCCGGGAGCAGAGCTGGCTCAGCACCGGCTGCCGCGGGTCTCGGCAGCTCTCCGGTGTTTCCTGGGAGCCGGACGGGCAGGGGAGCGCCAGCAGGTTGACTGGGGCTTCTGAGCAACCCTCCGCTGCTCCCTCGGCCGCTCCAAACCCTCACCCTTCAAAAGGAAGCAGAGAGGTCCGACACCGCGGAGCATGGCCGGAGAGAAGGCCCGGGGGCTGGGCGGGGAGCCGTTCATTACCCGTTTCGGTGGCCGGCGCGGGGAAAGCGAGATCCTCTTTTCTCCCCCCCCACCCCCCCAGCTTCGCTACGCAACGCTCCCGCGTCGCGTTCAATGGCCATGTGACAAGGAAATAGCTACTCGCCCGGGCCAACACTGGCCCGCGCTTTTAAACCGGCAGCGATCCGCTAGCCGGCTGTCAGAGTGCCAGCGCGGCGCTCCGGGCCACCGCAGGCCCTTTTCCCGTCGGAGCTTTCCTGGGGGGAGTGGGGTCCGAGAGCAACGGGACAGCAAGAAAAAAAACCCGAGTAACACCCGTCCCCAGACGGAGCGGGAGGCGGCGTGTTTGGAGGGGCAGAGCGGAGGGGAGGGCAAGGAGATGTCGTCAAGGCTTTATTTGAAAGCGGGGGAGCGCCCTGCGATTGGCCGGTCTCCACGCCCGCCGGGCGGCAGTGCTCCCCGGGACCAGGCGATGGGAGGGCAGAGGAGCCGGCGATCTCCCCCGTCCCCATCCCCCGCTGACAGTCTTCCTTCGCCCGCTTTCGAGGCGGGAGCCATCATCATGGGAGGAGTTTAGAGCGGGGTGTAGGGGCGGAGGGAGCGGAGGGAGGTGAAGTGAAATAGGGAGTCGAAATTAGTTAAACGGAAAAGAAAAAAAAATAAAAAAAAGAAAGAAATACTCTCCAATGAATGGAGGGTGAGAGGGCCGATTCACCGGTGGGGCCCCGCTGGGGAGGTATTTGTAGCCTGACGCGCCCGCGGCTTCCCCGCACCCATGACGCCCCGGATAAGGTGCACCATCCACTTTCGGCGCGCCCGCAGCCTGCCCCGGGCCTGGGCACTGGGCTGGCGCATCCTCCGCCGCGTTTTCGGGGCGCTGGGACGGCGCCGGCCGCGGCGCCTCGCCCTGCAGCTGGTCCTGCGGCGGAGGCGCGGCGGGAGCCCCCGGCCCAGGTAGGACGCCNACGCGTTAGATTTCTATAGGCGGGGTGTTTCTGTGCGGGTATTTGTTTTATTTATTTATTTAATTATTTATTTATTTTAACGCAGTAGAAAATGCCCGGTTCTTGAAAAGTTACTGTAACTTACTTCTGCCTTGCCTCCCACTTTCTGAGAAGTTTTCTGTATAGTTTGTTACGAAAATATAAACCCACCACCCCTTACCATCCTTTTCAGACAAGGAAACTAGGAGCATAGCTATCTATTGCTCTGAAGAGAGAAAATGGCCACTGTTTTCCGACCGTGTATTACTTTCCACTCTTGTAAACGACAGTGAAATGCAGTGGCCTACTTTTCCTTCCCTTGCCATTACGAAGATGTGGGAAATAAGGGTCAGAGCGGCCGAGCAGCGTCATAAAGAGTAATTAAAATAGATTCCTATGAAGGACCTCGAGTATCTGTCCGAGGCTGGGGCAGTTATAGAGACTTTTTCCTTATTGCAGAGTGCAAAATCGGATTGTTGTGGACCTAGGCATTGATTATCACACATAAAAAAATAACAGTAATAATTAGACATACAGTGAAGCTAAAGTGAATATTAATTTTGATGAAAATTTGAGGATTGCTCTGCAAAATCCTCATAGAGGATTATTAGAGCATTTCACACAACCTCTTCTTAATACCGAACACAGACTGAAAAAGAACACAAGTGGAAGCGAAGTAAAAATATTTGCCTCAAAATTACTTTAAAAATAGAGATCATTTATTTTATACATGTATAAATAGACGTACAAAATTTTAGCCTTTCAAGCTGTAGGACTCAGTGTGTGGAGATAAAGTAATTCAGAGTTTCCCAGCTGCACTCTCTATTTAGATTGCTTCCAGTGCTATTTGAATAAAAAGTTTGGGGCCATACACATAGATACACACATATATAAATCAGAAACTACAGACAGCTTTCCTTGTTGCCTTCAAATGCCTGGGGTTTTTTTCTTTTTCTTTTTCTTTTTCTTTTTCTTTTTTCTTTTTTTTTTTTTTTTGCATTTGTGGTAGGCCTCGTTTCTTCATTCTGCACTAAATGAGAGAAAAAGAAACTATAAACTCTTTCTGACCTGAAAAGCATGAATCTCAAATACAAACATAAGTATGAGAGTCCTAATCACCTCCAAGTAAATTCTCTGTAGCAAGGGCAAAACTCCATCAAAGATCAGAAAGTGTGGCTATTATTTTCTCACTGTATTTCCACTCTTGCCATTAACACTGATATTTTCTTATCCCCTTCCCCTGAGATTTTAATCTGAGAGAATGAGTTTTTCTAAAACTTTCTAGCTCTAGACTACAAACCCCATTTTGAAGGACCTGGGATGGAGTAAGGCACGCATGTTAAGTTTAAATTAAAAAAAAAATTAAACTACAAAACAAAACCAAAATCCCTACGAAAAGCACAATACCTAGGGATAATTTTGTAACTGTCTAGGGTAGCATATAATGGAGTTGTGGCTGCCTCATCTCTTGAAGCATCCGAGACCAGGCTGAATGAGGCAGGGTAGAGAGGTGGGATTGGAAATAGTGTCTCCGAAGACCTTTCCAACCCCAACCAATCTCTGATTTTAAGATATACTCTGTGAGTCATTTATTCGTTATTATTGCAGTTTCTTTGAGTTATGTTTGAGCTTTTGTGTGTGGTTTGGTTTTTGCTTTGTTTGTTCAGGAGAATTTTTCGATCGTTTTTAAGTTCAATAGAAACCCCCATGGCACAAGATCTGAACGACTAAAATTAAGGCAATAGATTTTCCTGTTCTTAGCCAATATGTGTAATCAGGATAAATACATTTGCAAATATTCTGACACTTTAAACTGAAGACGAGAACGATAATGTGAAATGATTTCTGTATTGGGTATTGTTTAAATTTTCATGTAACTCAGAACAACAGTTCCCCCCACCCCCCTTAGATATAAAACGGGTTATTTCCATGCAACCTCTCTACTGCATCTCCTACCCCTGCCTCTCTTGTGCCCTTTATGTCTACTTACAAGCTAGGAAATCTCAATATTATGTTCTTTGTATTTTCTCTCTTTATAATATTTAATTAATCCCTGAACCTATTATCCAAATACTTGTTAGATAAAATGTAAATGTTTTGAATTTCATTGTTGTTGTCTTTGTTTTTGTTGTTGCTGTTTAAATACTTGCTAAGCCTTAAATAGGGCATAAGATGGCTGTGTTTGTAAACTGAAAGTTACCTCTTCCGTCCTTTATGCTCTTATCAAAACATCTCAGAACAATTTGTAGGATTACTGTACTGTAGTATTAAAATGGATCTATTTTCAGTGTCAAAGATCTGTGTGGTTGAATAATGATTCTGAAATTAAATAAGAGCAGAAATATAGGATAGGGACACTTCTTAACATGATTCTTTTTTTTTTTTTACTCCTATGAGGATATCTTTGCAGTAAGGTTTGCTGGGTGGAAAAAAAAGGTGGATTCACCTCCCTCCCCCCCGAGATACAAGTGCAATACAAGGCTCTTTTTCAAAACACACCAGCATAGGCTGCGTTATTATTACCCTAACTTCAGATATGACTCTGTGTTGTTATATTTTGATTAATTTCAGGTCCTTTGTTGGTACTAGAATTGTATAATATAAGATTTGCTTTTAGAGAGGAAAGAAATCGCATTATTTCAATCATGTAACTAAAAATGCTGTGACTTAAAAATGTGCTAGTAGTTTGATATATGATTTAGAAGGTCAGTAATGTTGGGACATAATAATGGGACAGTATTTGTTGTTTTACACTACTTTTAACATAATTTAGTGGAGATGGAGATGGAGATATAGATGGGCCCTTTGATTCGAAGTAACATCTTCACTTGCAAGGATACTGACTTGTGAGTGTGCGTGTTTTTTTCTTCACAGAATTAACTAGGTTGGAAAAGATCTTTAAGGTCACTGGTTCCAACCTATGTTTATCCTTATGCTCACTATAAGCATAAGAATAGGTCCTATACTTATACATACAGATGCATAAAATCCATGATCAATACCATTTCACAGAAAGCAAGGCTAGACAGCGATAACCTGCAAGCCTGCCACTCATCACTATTGATTTGAAATTTTAAGACACTTAACAGACAAAACCAACGAGGTTTTCTCCTTGGATTTATCTCTACGTGGCTATCATTAATGCCAGAGAGCACAAGAAGAACTGGAATATACTTTGCCTTTTGGGTTGGAGATCATTTTATTTCCTTAGACTTTACAGACTTTTAAAAATCCACTCTTTTAAACGTTATTTATTTATTTTAAAATTTTATTTATTTGTTTGTTTTAAATTGTCTGTCTGTCCCGAGGGCCGCTTTGCACCATGCATTGTAGAAAAACCACGATGTGGTGGGCGTTCACCACAAGCAAGTGAGGGTCTAGCCTCAAATGTTGGACCCTCGTCTTGCAATGCCATTTGCCCCAGAAACTTCGCAAGGGAGGCTCAGAAAGCCAGTAAATGCAGACATTTTGTGAACTTCTGACTTGTCTATTCAGGGATAAATATGTGCTTGCTTCTCCTCATCTGAGGATATCTCTGCTTTCGGCTAATAGTAAATGCAGACATAAAATCACCGTGTTTCTCTTCTAGCTATGCAGAGCTCTTTTGGGGGTTTTATCTGCACAGCGGATACTTCTGTGGCCTCGCACTGGTCTTCTGCAAATTAGGAAAAAAAAGGAGATTAGGGAACTGACATTGTGAGGGGTGGGGGGGGGGGGGGGGGGGAA
>VZTT01070437.1:19906-32225 GCA_013400855.1 Buphagus erythrorhynchus
ATATATATATATATAGTTTCCTTGGGGGACAAATGGAGAGTGAGCCCCATCACAGAGGATGTCTGGGAGCAAACCCAGAGGGGGCAGGGCGGGTGGGACAAGTCGGACTCAGTGATGCTTGTGGCTCCCTTTCCAACTCAGAATAGTGTGTAATTCTGTGAATGAACTTTTCGTTTTCTCTCCCGACCCTCCAGGCGAGCGGGAGCCCAGTTCAGCCTCTCGAGCTGGGACCTGAGGATAGGCGTTTGTCAGAGGTCGGCTGGCGTGGCGGGGCGCGGAGCATCCATTCACACATCATCCATCCCAGCCTCTGGGCTCGCTGTCCCGTCCCTGCTGCCGGCCCTCTTGCCTTGCAGGCTGCCCACCCCGTGGGAAGGAGGGCCAGATTTCCGGGAAGTCCCCTCCGAAGCAAGGCAGTGGGAGTGACATTCACACCGGGACGCCCACGGGGTTTTCACCAGCCTCTCCCCACTCGGGAAAGCTGTGACAAAACAGTGCAACCTTCCCAGAGGCTTTGGCCTCAGAGCTGCCAAAATTTCCTTGGGAAGTTGCCTGAACAGGTTGGAGAATTCTAGGCATGGAGTTATGTATGGTGATTTCAGAGGTGGTGTAAGTGTGGTTCATTCCTCGGACAAGAAGCCAGTAGTACTGTGTGATAAAAGAAAGCACACCTAAATTGTTGCGAAGGCCAGCACCTGAATAATTTGACTAGATATTTTTCAATTCTCTGCCAAACTTCAATAAAATACCTTGAGGTGTAATAGCACTTAGAAAAACAGTTTGCTATTACACACTACGAAAAATGACTCTTTTAGAACATGGCTCCCAAGCTTTACAACAGGCAACATCCCCTCCAAATTCACCCAGGTTTATCGTATCTAAGAGTTCACAGGCTTTAAATCTTGTGTTCAAAGTCTCTGAAAGCTTCAGGGAAAACAGGAAAAACAAGAAGTGTTTTAGAAAATGAAGTCATCCCCCACCTTGCCTGGAACAAAGGTGTGGAAATGACATTAACTTCATTGCCTACTTATATAGAAAATGAGCCTCATGTACTGTAAATCTCAGGAAGAAAATGGAAATGCTCAGAGCCCTTACAGAAGAAAGTGAGGATCTGAAGATGGAAAAGGCAAGCCACAATACCAAGTGCCAGAGAGGGAACCTCTGAATACATTTGTGTCTTCTAAGTGCTCTGGTGGGGCAATCACTCCCAGGGAAGAGATGATATACCTAGTTGCTTTATTATTTTTAAATCAGATTTCAACTTATCCTAAACCAACACTCACTGAACTAATTGAACTCTTTTTTTTCATTTCCCCCCAAACTCACAGGAAAAAGAGGCAGAAGTACTTTAAACTACTGTATGAACAGAAGACAGAACACTCTTTTTCTTTGTGGAAATGTCCCCAGAGGACCAATGTCTCCACATTCCTGTCTCTTACTATGTATTTCTAAGCATTTTTATGCTTTTGGTAGAAACACTTGCAAAGAAAGTGTTTCTGTGCTGGAGAAAGTCCAAGAAGGTGTAGTGAAAGGAGAGGTGGTCCTCAGGAGTTGAAAACCAAGAATCTTGCAACTAAAGGTGTCAGGCTGCCTCCTAGAAAGATACAGAGATGACTGTCACTGGATTGGCACTGTTCTTGTTATCGAGTGTTAGTTCAGGATTGAGAGTGGGCTGTGAGAAGCCCTGTTGACACCTACAGGACCAAGGAGACAAAACATCTAAGGTGCAGCTGACACCATCAGCTGAGATCATGGTTTCAGAAATACCCTACTTCCTACCACCGAACTAGGTAGCTTTTGCTGCCATTAATATAGTCACTCCTTTAAGCAAGCAGTCTCCAGCATGATTTCTAAACAGAAACATTCTTACTTGAGGAGCTGAGTGGCAATCTAGAACATGAGACTTTGACCTCCCAGGTGGGAAAACTGCCAGCATCAGAACCTTTTTCTCTCCATAGTGCTGGTTGTTGACAGGTAAGAAACCAGGCATGCTGATATCTGGGAGGAAGGTATCCAGAACAGGGGAGAAAAGACACAGGTCCAGCTCAAGAAAGAGGTGCCTGGAGAAAGCAGAGACAAACATGGCTGCCTGTGCCTGAACACTCAATCCTACCCCACTCCACGTCTGCCTGGGTCAATGCTTTTGTTTGGCTTCTTAACACTCATCCTTGCAGAAATCCAATGCACATGGCTGATGAGCAGTGGCACTTAAAATAATTCCTTGCCTATACAGAATAAGCACTTGAACACTACTGGCTTTATTGTTTTGGTGTGTGTGGTGGTTTTTTTTTGTTGGTTTTTTTTTTTTATAAATCTGTTTTCTCTTTAGATGGTGAGCAGCCTAAGGGCCAGTGAAAAAAATGAGAGTCAATGAGAGTCAATCCAAGGTACCAGTAACACCATGGAGTGGAGAATTTGTACTAAACTGACCCAAGGACAGAGGTTATTCCACTGTTCTCACATGCAATTAAGAGGAAAGAAACTCCTACCACCACCATCCTCCTATTAGTTTATCTTGCTGGTTTACCTTCAGGATTTCAGAACCTTCTTGTACAGTTGATAAAAGTCCATAGAAAAGTTGCTTCCTATAAAGCACTAACTATTAAGATTCTAAGGTCAAATTAAAAGATTTCAGATGAAATTTCTTCCTTCTTGTACTTGAGAAACCTCACTGTAGGAAACCAAACAACTGGACAGACTTCATGTGTCCTCTAGAATACATTTCACTTAAAACAGGCACTATTCTTAGTTCCAGCTGGGTCTAATTTATGATACCCCAAAGTTTGGATTGAAAACACACTTTCAAGTATGCCTAATCACACAGGTCTTTGCACCACAAATTGCCTGAGCCAATTCATAGCAAAGGTGGTGGAGAAACTGACAATCATCTAAATAAACAATGGCAAACTTTTGCAAAAGTGAGATCAAATCTTAATTTCAATTCTTTTGCATTGTCCTGCTTCAGCCAACACTACAATGAGAGTGGGGAGAGGAAGCAGTCGTTAAAGCAGTTAAGCCAGAATTTCTGTCTTAGAAGGCTGATCCTGCCCAGTGCTGAGCACCTCCTGAATTAATTTCTCCTCTTACATATACTCAGCTGGCTACAATAGACAAAATACTCTCTTGCTGGTTCGTTCTGAGAACACCAACTCCTCTCAGATCTATTTTGAATACTAATATAAAAACTCAATTCTGATGTCATATGCCACCTGTGCAAATTCTGAGAGATGCTTTGGATATTAGCATGAAAGAGTGTGAAGTGTTAGATGTGTTAGATAAGTGAAAATGAGATATGAGTGGGCAATTTCATGTTAGCAAGATAGATCAATGTTAGGCCACAAAGAATGCTGTAGAGAAAACAGAAAAAGAAGCAAATGATTAAATCTAATGGCCTGCCTCCTGGTCTAGTTTGTGCTATATTTGAACCCACAGTATTGCATTGCTATCAGTACATTATACTGCTAATATGCACACTGGAGATGCTCTGAGCAAAATAAAGGGAGATCTTATCCAAGATAAAAGGACTTCAAAAGCCATTAATAGCTGGGCCAAGCAAAATACACCGTCCAAACAATCAGTGAAGACTAGGGTAGGAGACAATAGCAAGTCCACACTCAAAGAGCAAGCGCTCATGATACAATTAAGTGTGGGCTTGGAATATAGGAAGGGAGCTAAATGCTACTGAGTCCAAATAGAGAAGTCTCTTCACTCAAAGCAAAAGGAGTTCTGCTGCCTGGGACACCTGTGCCAAGATGAAGCAGAACTCCTAATGAACATCACTGAAAAGACAGCTGGAAAAAAGCTCCTCTGAGTGGGTGTATGTCTTCTCTAGCATGTCATTTGCATGTTGAACTTACCCTGCTGCAACAATTTTGCCTGTGGTCTGTGTAAATTTGTATGTTTAATAAAGTTCCAATCTCTGACTTTGGACTCCAGCTGAAAACTGAGTAAGAAACCAGCTGGCTATTTATTCTCTTTCCTGATCCTTGCCTAATATTGGCATGCCTCTTGCTTTGTGCATCCGTGCTATTTGCAAGCACTCGGTTCCACTCAGTCTCCCTTCTGTGTATGTAGGAAAGAAAATTAGGCTTTGAACGTTTATTTCTAACATACCCACTGCTTCCCATCTGTATGTCTCTATTCACCCAAGGCATATCCTGTAGAGAAGCATGCAAAACTGATCTCTTCTTTAGCTGTTCCTACTAGCTCTAGGGGTGTTCTCTTCAACTCAAAGTTGAGACAACATTCAGGCCATACAAAACAGTAAGTTTAAGACAATTTTGCTGGAGAACGAGAAGCAAGCCTGGAAAACTTGAGGTAAAATTCCACTTTATAAAGCTTTCCATGGTTCTAATCCATTTTGTATGACATGTAATTTACCCACAGAGAAGCTACTTCATTTGCTTCAGTGCTTCCTATTTAGGTACCTATCTTGAAATAACCGGCATTTAGAAGAGGCTTTAAAGTGGTCTGTGAAACATACACATACACAAAGCAGATAGGTTTCTTGCAGAAAGCTTCGTTAATTTTTCTAGGAGACAGCATTTGGTGTAAGAGATGTTAGTGTAAAACCAGAAGTGTGTAACATGTCATACACAACAACCTGAAACCACAAAGTCTCCATAAGACAAGCAATGGTATCAGTCAAGCTTGGAGTGCACACTTTGGAACCTGGGATGTTTGAAAGCTAAGCAAAGCCACAATTTACCATCCTATATACTGATAAGCCATTTACCAGACCAAGATGCAATTTTCTAAGAACCTCAAACTAGTACTTGCTAACACTGATTCTGATGTCATGATATAGGAGCACCAGAAGGCAGTACTCCAAATCCTTCACAGCAAATGGACTGAATAACAGTTGCAAAAAAAAAAAATTCATGGAGATACACTCAAACTGAAATTCATGGAGATACACTCAAACTGAAGTGTGGTGACTTTTATCAGTGAGCGTTCTGCCCATCACTGTCTCATTCTTGTTAAATCAGACACATTCGGAGTCCAAGAAAGGGCCATGGCTCTTTGTTACATTATTTACTTCATTTTAGTAATGTGATACATACAATTTGTGTCATCTTCCTATCACACCTGCAGTCCTGCCTACAATGAATACAATACATTTCTTAAGACTGTTTAGCAAGACAAAATCACTTATATTTGGTCCTATCTTTACAGAATTAAACATTATCCTATGCTTTTCTTGCCAATTACCATATCTGTCTGTAGTCCTACGGATAAATGACTTGCAACACATTTCAGAGTATAAAATGTATACTGAACTTTGCAAAAAACACACTACACACTACCAGAGTTTTACAAACTATATACAAATTCTGCATGAGATACCGTTAGGTACAAGCCTCTGTTGACAGAGCAAGTAAATATCACAGAAAGGTCTCTTCCAGCCCAAACCATCAATGACAGATAGTCCAATCCTCCCACCACAGGCAGGGACACCTTCCACTAGTCTTGGCTGATCAGAACTATGTCTACCTTATTCTGAATACTTCCAAAGATATCCATAACTTTTCTGAGCAACTTGTTTCACTATCTCAGCAGCCCCATCATAAAAAACATTTTTATATCCAATCTAAATACACTCATTTTGAGTTTAAAACTGTTGTCCTTTGTCCTGTCACTACAGGCTGTGGTGAAACACCTCTCTCCATCTTCCTCATAAGCCCCCTCTATGTTCTGAAAGGCCACTGTAAGCTCTCTAGAGCCTTTTCCTCTCCAGTCTGAACAATCCCAACTCTCTCAGCCTGTCCTCTTCGGAGAGGTGCTTCATCCCTCTGATCACCTTTGTGGCCCTCTGCTGGACTTGCTCCAACACATCTTTCTTACAGAGGATCCCAAAGCTGGATGCAATACTCCAGGTGGGGTCTGAGCAAAGGGACAAAATCATCTCCCTCAATCTGCTTTTGATGCAGCCCACGATGCAGTTGGACTTTTGGGCTGTGAGTGCACACTGCTGGCCCTTGTTNCCCTCTGATCACCTTTGTGGCCCTCTGCTGGACTTGCTCCAACACATCTTTCTTACAGAGGATCCCAAAGCTGGATGCAATACTCCAGGTGGGGTCTGAGCAAAGGGACAAAATCATCTCCCTCAATCTGCTTTTGATGCAGCCCACGATGCAGTTGGACTTTTGGGCTGTGAGTGCACACTGCTGGCCCTTGTTCTACTTTTCATCCACTAGTACCCCAAAGTCCATCTCCAAAAGGCTGATCTCAACCACCTTCACCTCAACTCAAATGCAGCACCCTCTGCTTAGCCTTGCTGAACTTGGGCCCCACTCTTTGAGCCTGTCAAGGTCCTTCTGGATGGCATTCCTTCCCTCACTCACCACTCAGCTAGGTGCTTTTGCCTTCCACAAACTCAATCCCACTAACTTACTTAAATTGATTAAAACAATACAGTACAGGTCCCAGACCTCTGAGGAAAATCACCTGCTCCTGGTTTCCACTTGGACACTGAGCTATTGACTGTAACTCTTTGGATGCAGCCATCCTTACCTAGTGTTCTCACCTAGTCTTGCACATGAAGAATTTGTAACAGAAATGTATAACAGAACCCACTACCTACGGGCCTGCTCTGTGCCACTCTCCTGTGACACTAAGAATCCAGTATATAAACAAAAAAAAATTAGCATAACAATTACCATTATATGCCACTATAAAAAGTGAAACCCAAGGGGACTGAAAATCTACACCCAGAAAGAACTTTCTCTTAGAACACTCAGATATGAATTTTCTGGCTCTGATCCATTTCACCAAAAGTGCCTAAGGAAAAAAGAGAAAAAAGGAAACCATCCTTAAGGCCAAACATATGATTTGTGTTAATGGAAGGTAATGAAAGTTATGTTCAAGCTCTGGCTCCTGCAATCCAAGTTCTCAAAAAAACATCAGGAAATATAGAAAATTGGTTAAGCTGTTTTCCCCAGTATCTGAAAAGCACCTCTACTGGTTTTGCTAGGAAGAATAAATCCAGATCTAAAGGCTTTCACAGCAGGAGACTGAGTGTCTTACAGAAAAAGACTAGGAAGCTAAAATGCTTGTGTACCTGCTTTCTTCTATTTTCCTTTTGATTAGTATTTTTTTTTACAGAACTATGAGGATCCTTACCGTTCATGTTTCTGATCTTTTCCTTGCATTCTGATCCACTTCTGCCACAGCAATCCCTGCTATTCAGGGACTTAGAACCTAAAGTTCTGAGCAGCACAGTATTTTCTAAAAAGTGTCTTTCTGTGTTGTTTACAAGGTATCACCAACCTGTTCCATAAATGGCAAAAATCATTGTGAGACATAATGACTAGAATATAACCCCCCCCAATTTCCACACATCTTGGAGAAGCATATGTTTCATTTGTTTTATTTACTAGACAAGAAGTAGCAGGTTATTTTATTAAAATAAAACTGTATTAAAAAACTGAAATGCATACATTCAAATCACTCGAGCACATTCATCACTTAATACAGGAACTAAAATTGGAGCTGTTCAGTGAAGCAGAAAATGGCCAGCAGAGTGTTTGAGACACTGTCAGCAAAGTACTTTTTCTGTACAGTTCTGTAAGTCATATAAGTACATCTTCAGGCACAAATTTAGTTTAGGCATTACTTCAGTCTCCAACACTAACTCATTACACAACTGCTGCTGTGACAGAACCACCACAATTATTAAACCACGTCTTCTAGCACACAAAACAAATACATTGATTTAAAAAAAAATCACTGGAATAAAAATATGGATAATGTATAAAAATAGTATCATTTTGATTTGAAATTGTTTGTTCAGTTTTTCTGTTATGTTTCTGTTATCTTTCCGAAGTTAATTGTAACCATGTGCCTTTCCAAAGGAAAAGATGGGAGGTAGAAACAGCAACACAAATAGCCTATGAACTGGCTTTCTTAGATCTTATTCTATGAAACTGCAACAAAAATATTACTTAGACTTTCCTTTCTACCATCAGTTAAAAGGTACCACTGATTAGAGGATACTGACTTTTTTTCTCTGACCACTGTCGGATACAGTTTGTCAGTAGGGTTATTTATAGTTGAAAACATATTCAAAATTTAATTTTAACCAACTTGTATGTGATCAAACTGACAAAGATTTTAACAGCAGCCTTACGCATGGTCATTGGTCAATGTTTAGTCCATTCTTTTAAGCTTGTAACATTTTTTGAAGATACTGTAACCTCTGAAAGTTCGAAAGTGATCCACTCTTCCTTGAAAGCCCTGAAACTTCAAGGTCCATCCAGGTTGTTACTGCTTTGGCAGGATGACTGAACACTGCACCATTGTCTGAAATACAAAGTCACAGGAGATAAATGCTTCTTTTGCCAATGCAGAGGGAATTACTTTTCATTGTAAAGGCAGACTATGTAGCTTCCATTTTGGTTACAAACACATGTAACTCATTCCATGTGCATAGTATTTCCAACTTTTTCCAACACCCTGGAAGTCAATATAATTACAAGGAGGGCATACACACACAAGGAGTTTTCATTACAACTTTTGCAAAGCTATGTTATTGGCTTATTGGCATGGAGAAAAACAACCATATTGCAAAAATACTAAATTATGAACTTTGGGCTTACAGACTACAGAATTGTGCAGCATGCTTTCTGTGACTTCTACATGATTTTCCATCAATTCTGAAGTACAGCTATTAAGAACAGAAACCAGTCAGATAGCACCAACTGTGAGTGAATGAAATACTCAAGTTATGAAGGGACAGGCAACTTTCACACTAGCCACATTCAAGGGCAGGGTCTCAGAAACATTTTAATCTCAGCATTCGTGAGAAGTCCTTGGCCTGCAAGTACCTCTGCATGTAGATCAATGCAAGTACAGTTGAAGTGAAGCCTTGATGAATTTTTCTCCTCCACTTTACTCACCTGAGTCAATATACTCTGATCATATATGTACATTCACTGATTTCACTGAGATACTTTTTGAGGAAGAAAATTACTCCAAAATATTTACAAGATTAGAGTTCTACATACAGAATTTAGGAATGTAAGTTTCAGTTTGAGATAGACTAGAAAAAATATTAAGCTTTACAACCTTCAGCTTGCTACCTGTCAAATCATATAAACGTCCAAGTGACTTCCTGATGAAGTGTATTGAAACACATCCACAGTTACCTTACCCAATCTACACTACTATAGAGTATTCACTTACCACAAGTCTCAAAATACAGCATTATTCCTTGTATCAGAGATCTGACAAATACTATTTCTCACAGGCTAGTACAGAAGTTCAAGAAAAAGGCAGGTAGTACCAGCAGGTTTCCCCACAGAGCCAAGAAATTAACCTGAGGAGCACTCACAAGAGCTCTGACACTTTACCACAAGCTGATATTCTTACAGCCACACTGTAAAAAAAAAATCAGTTCTAACAATCCTTTTACCATTATAGTACAGGAGGCATTATAGATAGTATAGAAGAGATTATCTCCTGATAGTCACGGGGTTATGCCTTATTGTAATAAATGTACAGACCTCAATTCCCAGTTACGATGAGCTAAAATTCTTTTCAACAGGGCAAGTTTTTTCTAACTAATACTTCTCCTAGCAAATATAAAAAAAAAAAATCTACTTTATCGATTCCTGTATGAACTTGTCTGCTCTTACCAACTCATTTACTTCATGGGCAATGAGCCCATATTTTACATGCTAGGTTTTTGTTATCAATACATTGGATGCAGTTCTTGTTACCTCTCTTCCAACTGTCAACTGTAGACAAGCTCCCATTGTCCTGAAAGCATCCCTAACATACCTGCACTTCCATATTGGTTCTCTCTTTATAGCTTGCTTCTGCTTCCAACCCTTGAATGATGCATTTTTGCACTAGAGCTGTTTCCTGTTCTATCAAGGATTAGTACTGAGCTTGGAGAATGCTGCCTTTAAAGACCTGCCAACTTTCTGGAGCTCCTTGACTCTTCAGAGCTGTCTGCTATGAGATTATACATTCGTTAATTAAAAACAAATATGCTCACCTGAACTCCAGGTACCTATTGTTAATTGCCTTACTCGCTCCTCATAGGATGTTGAATGCCACAATTGCATGATAATTACAGCAACAACTGTCAGTAATTATCACCTCATTAAACAACTCTTCTTAGTTAACAGCACATCCAGCTGTATATCACCCATGACTGACCAGCCAGCCTATCCAGAAATTTCATTGACACCAACCAGAAATCACTTGTACCACTGTGATCAATAGCACCATCTGCATTTCCTGACACATGACATAAATACCAAGTGGTCATAACCAGTTCTGAAAGAGTAAGGGCTTTAGCCTGACACTGGGAAATGATCTCTTTATAGCAAGAAAGCCATGAAATACTGGCCTAAAGACATCTTAGTTAAAAAATAGTAACTTGCAAAGTACACTTACACTCACCGACATATCACAGAATAAATGATACATGAAAGAGAAGTAATGGCAAGCAGCCTATACTTTATCCAAAAAACAGCCCTTGGACATTTTGTTTCAACACTGTAGTCTTTCCTAAAGACTTCAGTGAGATTTAGAGGCGACACTACTGGCATGTGTATTGATCTGGGATGAATACCTCCATAGAAGGAGACAGAGAAATACAGTGGGCAGAGACTGACAGCACATTTTCTTCTGCCAGGTGAAGCTCTTCCTCTCATAGCAGCCAGATTACAGATCTTGGAAAAGAAAAGCTGTATCTTTGTAGACCTTTACTGTTTCACATGCTTCCCCACCACTAGAACAGACATTTGCAAATGCCCACTTGAGAAGCACAGCTGTGGCTTGGATATATGCTGCCACTGATAGTAGTGTACCAGCTGCAGTCTTACTCAGCTTGCTCCTTCTCTGTGTTCCTAAAAACATTTCCACAGGGCATGCAAGGGGTGCTGCCTTCAACTCGGAAAAGGTGCCTCCAAAATGGATCAGTTCAAAAAACTCCATCATCTGGCCTTCCAAGCTCCCACCATAAAATATACTGAAGTACACTACAAGACAATAGTTTTAAAAACTCTTTATGGTTCAATTACACACTTGTACAGAGGCACATACATGCACCTTTCTCTTTGCTTCCATGCAAAATTGCGTCTCTCATTCATTAACACCAATCTTTCACCTGCTTTATCACCACTGAATCCTGCAAAAAGGAACATTTTTAGCCTTTCCGGATGTTCCTGAGTAAAATTAAAGGAAGCTACCAAAGCTTCTGGGGCTTCAGAATTTCTCACTATTCCAGAGTTCTTATTCTTTCAAGTCATTAACACTTGTGGCTCCTACTTTCTTGATATAAAATTTCAATCCCCACTGCCTGTTTCCAGCTCTTCCAGTGCCTTCAGATCAACTCCTTTTCTCAGTACACTATTACTCAAACCTATCTGCAAAGAACATAAACACCTAAGAATTGCAAGTGAAACTATCTCAATATTCATAATTGATATGAGGCAGTAGATATTTAAGAGAAAACGCGTTAAGAAGTAATATTAGAACGGGGTGACTCTTCCTCTGGTGCATCACATTTTCTTCTTTCAGCAAACAGTACTTAGGGGACTGAGCTGGAAGAAGCACTTCACAATAAACTGAAAAAACAGCTGGTGTTCATTAAAGGGGAACATCGCAAATGTAGTTCTCCAGTTTGCCAGCTCTCTTTCACTCCCAATGAAGATTCAAGATAATCCCACAAAGAAACACAAGAGGACACTGCTCACTGCCCGCCAGAAACCAAGTCAGATTCATCAATACTTAAGCAGCATAATAGACTTGGGAACCATTTCCTTTCATGCGAGTATGAAAAAAAGTGCCTGAGGAATATCTAGCACATTTTACATTATTTGTTCAAACTCTGAGTTTGCTATATAGCTAGAGCTAGGCATCTGTATTAAGAAGTGCAGTCCCGTCCTCTGAAAATGTTTTCTGTGGATTAGAGGGAAGAAGCAATAGTAATGTTGTTGCCTCACTTATCCATCCATGATACAACTTCCTAACAAATGCAAAAGGGAAAGGAAAAAGTCAGTTGCCTCTCTCATATGTATAGAGGGAACATTAAAATAACTGTTTCAGATAACCAGGTGAGGAAGATTCATAAAGATAAATCAGGCACTCCTAATGAAAAGTAGGCTTTTCAGTACAGAATTGGCAAAAGATTAATTTCAAGAATTCGGTTTAGAATTCTACAAACCTGACGTGGTCATTTATGCTTTAAAAGTGTCCAAGGTGAATTTTACTAAATATGTTCCCTCCATGACTAAACCAGAGATGAGAATCACTGGTATGATGTATTGGTTTTACATGGCTTGGTTTTGGTAACAAGGGGCTAGAG
>VZTT01070439.1:15615-30914 GCA_013400855.1 Buphagus erythrorhynchus
CCCTCCCTCTACCTGTAGTTATAGTTCAAAGCTGTGTGTTGTGCAGGCTATTCCTAGTTTATTGCCACTGAAAATTGGACAAATGGCAGTACAAGGGAAGTTATCTGTTATGTAACAGTTAACTTTTAGTTTTGCATAGGAATATGCGGGTTTTTTGGTGAATCTATTGGCCACAGTTAGTCGTTAAAGAGAAGTGTCATTATGGAGACTTTGAAGCCATTAACAGTTTACTCTTCATGAATCACACTATAAGCACTGTAAAGTGCTTCCTTGGCTGTTAATCCATGGTTTATATTTAATTACATTTACACCTAAAACTACAGCATGTGTTTTCTGTCACCACTTCTGTCTCAGCTGTTCTCCCTGGGAGCGGATGCCACGTTGGGTGGGGAAAAGTGCTTCCTTGCTTTATATAAAGCTTTCATCAAGAGTGGAAAAAATTCTGACTTATTATAGATAGGTGTAAGTGCCAAAAAATTACTTAAGTCCATTTATAAAATAATTTACGTATTTAATAGACTTTTAAAATTTCATTTCAGGAAACAGTTGAAAAACTTATTCAAGTTGATATTGCAGAGAATGCTTTAGTAAGTAGATTTTTGAATGCCAAAGTGCTTCAATTCTGTAATACAGGAAAGCAAAAGAAGTGAGTTTCTGATGAGCTGTTTTTCTTCCAACCCAACATTAGAAAAATGCTGTAGAATCTGAAATCCCGACAATCAGGGTCGTAGCTGATGAGGAATTCCTTCCTTTCAAACAAGATACGTTTGATCTTGTTGTCAGCAGCTTAAGGTATGTATTAATAATTTATTTTGTTTTGCTAAAGTTACTAATAATGTTCTTTTCAGAGTAGTTTTAAGAAAATAAATCCAGCAAAAATTACTAGCCATTAAAAAAGCAATAAGAAATGTACTTGCATAGTTAATATGAGCATGCATTAGGGAAAACTGCTGTCCTGGTAATTCTTCCAGTTGTGTTTAATTTCCTTCAAAACACTTGGAGCTTCTCTCAATTCTGCATTTTGATGATCTGGTTTCCAGGACTTGCATTTTCTCACCAAAAAAAAAAAAAGCAAAAAGAAAAAAAGCAACATGTGGATAAACTTCTGTTCTTGTTTGGTATCAGTTTCAAGCAGATGTTTCAGCATGGTTGCACCTCGAGAATCCTTTTTGTGGCTTTGGCTCTTGAAACTTACTTTGCTAATTAAGTAGTTACTGGCATTCCCTAAATTTGATTTAATCTGAAATTATAAAACGTACTCTTCTGTTATTTCAGTTTACATTGGGTGAATGACCTTCCTAAAGCATTCAAAGAGGTAAGAAATTGTTTTTTCAAACTCTGAGTCAGCACTTGCCATTACTTGCATTGAGAGCACTCTCTATTTCCAGATCTTCTTAAAAGAAGAGGCACACAAATATTTTTTGCAATACTTTTGGCAGTTTAAGGAGCATTAGTTGATATTGCTGCTAATTTGCTCCCAAAAAATAGATTTTGAATGAATAACTGAAGCACCATATTTGTACAATATTTTGGATTCTCCACAGCTGAGATCATGGAACTAATGCCACCTGAGGCAGTGCTATTGATTTTTATTGTTAACTCTGTTTGTAGTACATACTTGTAGCACAATACTTCTCCAGAACTGCTTTATGGAGCTTGACTTGTTTTTATGTCTCAGTTGTTTATTATGAAATACAGCTTTGATCAAGGCTTTTTAATTTTGAGATGAAGCAAATACTTGTTGAGGACAGAAATCTATTTTATTTTCACTAACAGTTTTGGTTGTTTTGGATTAGTTCAGCTCTTTCTTGCAGGTGCAAACTTTAATCAAATCAAAAACATGGTGCAAGAACAAGGAACATGTTAACCAGTTTGCTGTTTTTTCATTTATTTCAAATTGATCAGTCATTGCAGTGCTGTTGTATCACCTGTTGGTAGGAATAGGACTACCCTACTGTTACTGAAATAATAAAAATCAGTTGAAATGCATTCAGTACTTATAAAAAAAAGTCTGAAATAAATATATAATTTTCACTGGAATTTAAGTATTCTATAGAGTCTCAAATATTTTCTCCCACAGTGAATATAACTGGCACAATGGGGAGGGAACTAGGCTTCTTGGCCAACTTTTATGATTTCCTGTGTTGGTACCACTGTCTTTAACTAATGGAAACTGCCTAATTTTTTTACCTGTCAATTAAAGGCTTTTTTTTACTAGCACAGGAAAGATAGCTTGATTAATACTTCATTAAAAAACTATAGAAAATATTTTTTTTCAAAAGCGTTGAAAATGCTTGCTTTCTTATTAGCCTGGTTATATAATCAGGCTCTTCTGGATGTCTAAACTAGGGATCATTTCCAACTCTTAAGGAAACAAGAAAGTGTGAATTTATTGGCTTCTCACTAGGAAGGGGGCTAGAACTTAGGAGACCAAAATACTCAAACACCAAGGCTGACAAGCTGCTATGATATTGCTGTTTTGGAATGTTAATAATAAGTAATTGTAGACATAAAAAAATGGCATTACTCTATTGTTTCAGAAGTGCAGAGATCAGTACTGGAAACTAAAGCCTCCATTTCTCTTAAGCCATTAAGAAGTGTTTTTGCTGCTCTCAGAAAGTAAAAGTAAATAGCATACCTACCTTAATCTACTCTCCTTTTAGAAGTAAATTAATTGATAATACTGTTTTAGGAGTATTCTGCTGAAAACAGTTTTACCCTCAATTTCCATGGTTTGTTCCATGTTCCTGACTGTGTAATTTCTGAGGATTTGCTCTTAAAAATAGAAAATAGTCTCTGTTCAGCCAGAATATTCATTTGCAGTGTGACCAGGAGCTGTGTTACAGCTTGCTCTGCAGAACACAGTCAACATTAAAAGTCTGCCACAGCTTTTACAAAGGTTGCTTTTGAGTTCATTGAAATAAAAAGCCTGAGAACCACCTGGGTAGGCTTCACATAGCAGAGCCTTGTCCTGTTTGTGCCTTGCAGATCCACCAGGTGCTGAAGCCGGACGGGGTGTTCATCGGGGCCATGTTTGGGGGGGACACTCTGTATGAGCTGCGCTGCTCCCTGCAGCTGGCTGAGCTGGAGAGGGAGGGGGGCTTCTCTCCTCACGTGTCACCCTTCACTGCTGTCGCTGATCTGGGACATCTGCTCTCCAGGGCTGGCTTTAACACCCTCACTGTGGTAAGTATCAGGTAAGAGAGCCACCAGGCAGAACGATCCAGAACGTCAGAGCTGCTGGAATATCGTAGTAGTTATGTCAAGGCAGACTGGACTGACACCATCATCAGTCCTTTATTAAAAACTTCTTATGGCTTCTTTCAGTTGACTTCTCTCAGGCAACTCTGACTCTTTTCCTCATAGGCAACTCCACACAGCACTGACTCCTTTTCTTACAGGCAGTTCCACACAGCACTGACTCCTTCTCTCCTCTCTGCAAGTTTCCTTCTTCCTTCTACATGACTGGCTAACCCCAAGCTGTCTCTTACCTGGCCACCTAACCCTGTCTGTCCCTCACACAACATCTTCTTACCTTATCTGTCCCTTCCTCAGCACAGCCAACAGAATCTCAAGCTCTTACTCAAACTGCAACTAATGGCCAGCAAACCCACTATTTTATAGCACCCAAACTCATTGGGCAGGAACAGATATTTCCACTGCTCAGTAATCCTTACAGCTGTAATTCATTGGGAGAGATTGTGTTCTGTCCTATCCTTTCAACCTATCTTCCCACAGAATATGAGAAAAATCACAGTTTTCTAATGTAGTAATAACACTCTGCTTCCTTCTGCATGTGGTGCACCTCGCTGAACAGACTGCAGAAATAGGCTGGCCTGCCACTGTTTTTGGCTTTGTGGTGATTAATGGAACCAACTGAAGTGTGTCTTTGGCTCGTGGCCCAGCAGAATTTGGATGGTTTTCTTGGAGAAATGTCAGAGAATGTTAGATGTGCATGAAAAAATTATAGACACTTGCTCTTTCTTCTTAAACCAAGAAAAAATAATGGTGTTTAAATTAAAATCTGATTGCATTTGGGCTACTAAGCAAAACATTTTAGAAATGGTAAAATAGTACATGCTTCCTAGAACTACATGATTTGAGCAGAAGAGGCAGATGAATAGAATTGTAGAATGGTTTGGGTTGGAAGGCACCTTAAAAATCATCTAGTTCCAGCCCTACTGCCATGGGCAGGGAATAGTTTGGTAGTACAGCAAGGTTGAAATAATGCTATTGTTTTAGCTTGATATGCTCTAAAACTGAACTTCTCCATTTTTCTAGGATACTGATGAAATTCAAGTGAACTACCCAGGGTTATTTGAGGTTATGGAAGACTTACAAGGCAAGTATATTCTTTATGGAAACATCAATGTTTTCTATATCAGTGGATCAGACACAGAAGAGTTTTACTGTGTGTTTCTTAACTCCAAATCATAGAGTCATGTGGGTTGGAAAGAGCCTTGGAAAGGCCATCTAGTCCAACTTCCTGCAGTGAGCAGGGACATCTTGAACTAGATCAGGTTCAAGGATCAGAGCTCTGGCTGACCTGGTCTTGGGATGTTTCCAGATGTGGGTCATCCACCACCTCTCTTAGCAACCTGAGCCAGTGTTTCACCATCTTCATCACAAAAAATTTCTTTCTTATAAAAATACAAATAAATCTTATTGCAACAAGGGAAGCATTAGTTTTTTTCCTGCTGTCTGGTGAGTCAAGGAGATTATGCCTGTCAGGAGATTTGTGTTGGGAAGCACAAGTCAAAGATTTGCTGCTTCATGGACTGCTGTGAATGTTCTGTTTCCCTGGGGTTCCCGTTCTGCATGAGCCTGTTCAGTGTTAAGGTGCAGAAAAGCCCTTAAAGAGAGACAGAACCAGTATCCTACACACTGACTTTTTCTGTGAGGCTTTCTAATTACCAGAGCAATCAGCAAACTACTTTGGAATGAGAATAAAGATATCTTTAATTTGGAGTCTGCTGAGGAACAGCAAACAATTGAGTAAGGATTTTATTAATATTCTGATTGCATTTGTCATGGATTGTAAAGCAGTCATTCACATGCAATCTGTTGTTACTGACAGCAACTCAGGGCATTTCTTACCTGCATCGACTGCTATTTGGAGTAATTCCTTAATGGAAAGGCAACCTCTACTCTGAGCAGAAATATTCAGATGCAGTAAGTGATTAGAAAGATTAGAATTGTGGTTATTTGATTTTGTATTTTGAATTTCTTGGACTAGTAATTTTAATTGTTATCTGTTAAAACAATATGGTCATGTGTCTGAATAAACTTTTTGTACTCAAAATTAGTTATACTTAAAAGTCTTAATGTTTGAAGACTCAGAAGTAATAATTTGAAATGATTCCTAGCAGTGCAAACTGTAAATTGCAAAGCACAGGAATTGGAAGTTTTGGAATCTTACACATAAGATACTCACCTAATGATCTGTGGTATGTGCTCTCTTACAGTGAAGTGCAGAGGATTCTGTACTTACTCTGGTTTAGTAAGAATCTGTTCTTAGTGCATGACACTTAACTCATGGCATGTGCTGTATTTTCTTTTTCTTAAAGCTAAAACATATTTTTAGGTATGGGGGAGAGTAATTGCTCTTGGAATAGAAAACCTCTGCTACACAGGGAGACAATGCTGGCAGCTGCTGCAATATACCAAGGTCAGTATTTGAGAGGCAATGAGTTCATCTAAAATGACTTTAAGAACATTTTTCTGTGTCTTTTTCTATGACCTTTGTGTAAAAAAAACCAACAAAAAACAAAGCAAAGCCAAAAACCCCAAATACCGCAGAACAAAATGCTGTTACCATAAGCTATTTTTAACCTTAATTACAATGCCAGGATTTGAACTCTATTGATGCACCAGTATGAGATATTTTTATTGTCCCAAATCTTTCACCAGGAGTCATTATGATGAATATGTCATGCTCAGTTCTGATGTTGTGAGAGCTGAGTGTTTCCTAGAGCTGATGGTCTGTACCTCTTCTCTCTCCCTTCCTGCCCTAACAGAAATGTATGGAAACAGCGATGGCTCGGTACCTGCCACGTTTCAGATCTACTACATGATTGGCTGGAAATACCATGAGTCACAGGTAATGTGAAGCTGTTATTTTCTCCTTGAAGGAGCTATTTAAATAAGTGATGTCTTAAAAGCTGTTTTACAAAACATCTTAATTTAAAATTAGCCCTATATGTATTGTTTTCTTCTTCTTTTTTTTTTTTTTCTTCAGGCAAAACCGGCCCAGCGAGGTTCTGCAACAGTTTCATTTGGAGATCTGGCAAAAATAGAAGGACTTCTTAAAAGAGGAAAAAAATAGTTGTTCATCAGCAATAATAATTGTCTTGAAACTTCTATAAAAGATTTAATTGCAGACAGTCTTCACTTGTCCTTATTTAATGATGACATCCTGAAATGATAAAGTACACACAGTAGAGGTTTTTGTACTGTGCCACAGCATCATCTGTGTGAAATGGTGTTATTTTTTTTGTTTCTAGATAAATATTTGAGCAGTTTGCTCTCTGAAGTCTTTAAGTGAGCAATTCAACTCTCAACTCTTTATTACTATTTTCAAAAATAATGCCTCTTCCAACATTTCAGTATCACAGGCTGCTCCAGGTATGGTTTACATGTCTTGTATGTATTTTAAAATTATTTCTCAAGGATAGTAGATCATAATAAATAATAGTGTACTATAAAAGTAAAGAATGATAGCAGGTATGAGGCATCCTATGAGATAAACTACCAGCAAATACAACGATATAAATTATTATGGTTTTTATGAGTTGGAAAGTATGAGTAAAAAGTTACTGTAAGTATTGTTTGAGATTTGAATAATTAAGTGATACTTCATCTAAATGTTGGTTGAAAATTACGTTTACACATTACTTTCTGTTTTTCTATGTCAGAGGCTAAAGAGAAAGAAGAGTAATTTTCCCCTTAGCTGTGCCATGGAGCTATGACTTTTCCTATCTGTAACTGCATTACTAGAAATGGACATTAATTGCAACTGTGACCCATTAATATGAGAGGTTTAGAAAAAATACCTGCCCAGAGATTCTGCTTGATTGTAGTGCTCACAGAGATGGGAGAAGCAGAAAGGATGAAGATTATACAACCAAATATACAATTCAGTAAGTTTTATCATAGTATCTGAGTAGTATAGCAGTCCTTGGGGAACTAAAGCCTTTTTAAGTTTATTTCCTAGGCTTTTTTAAGCTTAGCCACCAGGTGGAGTTTGACAGAACTTGTGTGTGGCACAAACCCTACGGGCCAGGTAGGCAGAAGCCTTGCCATCTGTAAGGTCCTGAGCTGGGGGATTATTTTATCAACCAGGCTTTGACTTTGAATAAGAAATGGGCAGAGAAGGTACAAATCATGAGAAGGAGGGCAGCAATATTCTGTCCTGGTTTTGCTTACAAGCGTGACCCATAAATACTCAAGGCAAATGAGTTCATCATTTGTTTTCCTAGGAAAGAACAGTAATGCTGCTGGAAAAAGGGGGAGAGACTCTAAATGGTCTGATAACCTTCAAAGCCCTCTAAAGACTAAATCTAAAACAAGAGATTGCTTCTGTGAAAGCTTCTTTTTTTTAATACTATATCAGTGGACTCAGTACAAGGTACTGCATCTCTCTACAGGTCTTCTCTGGCTTAAATAAAACTCCCTTTTTCTGGAGGAATCTCTCGTTTTCCAGATGTAGGTTTCTGTGAAGTTATGTATCAAATTAATGTAACTTTATAAATCATTGCTTTAGTAGGTTAATTTCCAGTCACTTGAACTGGTGGTTGTGACTCAGATGTGTTAAGGGAATGAGGAGGTGGAATGTGCTGGGTAAATGTTAATTGGAGAAGTGCTCCTACTGTGCTCCTTTGAAGTTTTCAAGTTATGGAGAAAAGGAAGGATTTCCAGTTCTTTGATGTCGTATTTCATAGATGGCATACATAAATAGTACAGTGTTTTGGTAGTGGGGAAACATATCTTCTCAATAGGGAGAAAAGATGAGTAGCTTTCCTCCTTGTCCTTGGAGGGGAAAAGGGTGTAGATATTCCATTAGTTTGGAAAAGGGGTGGGGAGTGATAGAAGTAAGGAGTGGTAAATACCAGTGTGGGTTGGAATTAGGGAACATGTAACAGGCAGGCAAGGTGTTAATTTCCCTGGCTATGTTTGAGTAACTGCCTTTTGTGGGGGTTTTTAACTGCAATTATGGGTTTTTTTCTGTAGTACTTCTTGGAATTCTAGGTTACTCCTGGTTTCTACTAGTTGCTTGAATAAGTAACTGAAAACACTTAGTTTACTATCAACAGATGTTTTTGTCACAAGGCTCTCTTTCATTTTAATTCTTTTTCAGATTTAAGTCTTTATGGCTTTCTAAAATTGTAGTGAAGAAGAACAACATGCTTGCCAGTTGCTAGCCTACTACTTTGTGTATGCTGAGAGTCAACTATTGCAGAGTGAATAACTTCTAAAAAGTAGTTGTGAAGGTGACATAATGTCTCTTGTAAGGTTAGTTAATTTAAAAAGCTTTATGCATAATACAGAATATTTTTCTCCTGAATACAGAATGAGAAAAGTATTCAAGGAGATAATTATTTTGATTAATCAAAAGCTAGGAGCCAAAAAATAAAATAAAAATAAGTTTAGAAGAAGCATGGTTGCACTTAATGAAACATAGGTATTTTTTATTTTAGAGTTTGAGTCACAGATCAGTGAGTATGCTTGATCTGGGTCTTTGGTTACAAGATCTGTCAATATAAAGTTTTATTCAAGTCTGTTTAGGATAAAGGAATGAGATCCTGTACTTTCAAGACTAAGAATTTGTGAAGTTAAAACATGAGCGAGGATTCTTCATTACCTCTAATTTATAAAAATGTCATCAGCAGAAGTACAAAAGGGAACCATACAAAATGAAATTTAACTGTATTTCTTTACACGGTTTAAAAAAGAAAAATATGATTGGCACTCTCTTAATGTTTTCTGGAAAAACTAGGAGCTAACACTGAGCTTTCAGTTGCAGGGGGAGAAACACACCAAGCTTTCATGTGGTGTTTAATTGGAATTTCCTGAAGCAAAAACCTGATCTCAGGGATTAGATTCATTAGAGCATCCTGTTTAAGAAGCCACATTTTAGAAGGCTAGCATGTATGTTAAACCTCTTAAGTTTTCATTTGTCTAACCCAAAGACTTAATATATTCTTTTCAAACACATGATCCATTTTTGCCCAGGTTCTGGAGCCATTACTTTGGAGGAGTGCAGTTATTGTCATGCTTTGATTGGAATCGGTCTGAGTACTGAAGCAAGTGTGACCTGTGTAGACAGTGGTTTGATTTTCTGAATATCTTGGGTGCCTTCAGGTGAAAGAAAAGGGAAAGAAAAATAAAAACCTGAGATAGGTAAGTTTATCAGAGTGAAGCAGAAGACACTGAAGGAGTGCATTTGCTGCTTGTAAGGGGAAAAACAGATCATGCCTTACTTAAATCAAATTAGAATTGAAGCGATTTGTTGATTTATTGATAGCTTGTAATTAACTTTTTAGTCCATGAACTATACATGCAGGATTAATAGCAGCAATATAACAGATAAATGACTATGAGACCTTTACAAAACCTTAGTAAACACCTTCACATACCTAAACACACTCCTGTAGCAACTCCCACAGCCCCCACACATAACACCCTCAAATTTGCAGGTAAGTGCTCACCCCTGTCCCTTAACCAGGAGGTTTCAGTGGTATGAGCCCACCCTTCTCAGAATATGTTATCCTGTGTGCATCCATCATCTGAGGAGATGTGGATGCTGTGCCTGTGTTCTCACCTGGGCTGTTCTGTCACCTGCTATCCACCCAGCTGTTGGGGCAGGACCCCAAAGGTGACACCACAGGAGGGACCCGTGCTTGTTGTGCCCTGTATTCTCAGCCCACTGCCAGGGGAGGGTGTTCTCACAGAGCCTGAGGTGCCAGGGGCACCTTTTTGGTATCAGACCAGGTTTTCACTGCTTTTTTCTCCGTGTTAGAAATGCTAGGGCTTTTTATATTTGATTTTTAAGCTGATTTTTCTTTCCCACTTAAGGTCTCTTGGTAACTGCCTGATTACCATTTCATGTGGCTGATGGTTGTCTTCATTTTCAGACAATCACAGCAGATTCTGAGCAAACAACCCTCTTAGTACTGGATGTTTTGTTCACATACATTGCACTTGTATTTTATCATAGCAGAATATCCTGATATCCAGGATTTTTTGCCACATTGTACTCCATGCAGGTTTCCTCCATTATTTGAAGCTGTGTCTTGGGATACAAGGTATGTTGTTGAAGGAAGAGACAAATTCCACAGAAAAAATGTTCCAGTTTGGAGCCTTATTTTGAAGCAGTGAATGATGAATACTGGGGAATTCTATTTGGCCTCAAACTGTTTGTGATAGGCCAGAATATATTAAAATTTGCAAGTTTTCTAATAGTTGTAGAATTAGGAGGTTTCATTATTCACATACAATCTATATAACATAGATATAATTTCTGGTTTCATAGGTGACAAAACTACAGGGACAGAAATACATTGGATACATTTCAGCAGCCTTCCAGTACCAAAGGGGCTGCAAAAGAGCTGGTGAGGGTCTTTTCAAGGGTGTGTGGGGTGATGGCTTTAAAGTGACAGTGGGTGGGTTTAGTTTGAATAATAGGAAAAAATTATTCCCTGTGAGGGTGGTGAGGCCCTTAAACAGATTGTCCAGGGGAAATGTGGATGCCCCATCCCTGGAGAAATGTTCAAGGCCAAGTTGGATGGGGCTTGCAGTAACCTGGTGTAGCAGAAGGGCTCCCTGCCAGTGGTGAGGGGTTGGAACGAGGCAAGCTTTAACATTTCTCTCAACCCAAGCCATTTTATGATCCTTTGTATAAAATACCACCTTTTTAGCCAAATTACAACATACAAGAAGTTATTGTTTTACTTGGTACCTGCATTGGTTTAAATGGTTTGAATCTCTAACCTTGAATTTTTTACATCTAAAGTAAAGCACCCTAATATTAAAATATCACTTATTCTGTGGAAATACTAGCCAAAATGAACAATTTACTTAGGGAATCCGTTGGGTAACAGGTCTAAGAAGTAGTAACTTAAAGATTTTATTGATAGTGGAATCATTGTACTCCCTGAGGTTTTTTCCTCCCTGGAATTTTTTCCTCCTGGAATTGTTTTCTCCCTAAACTGCACTGATGGTTGTATGTGATGCCCATTTTTTTTATCTGTTCTATCATCTTGTCTTCACAAAGTGTGTATTGCTGTAGCATTCAGGTGCCAGAGGCATCAGTTCTTATCAAAAACTACTTAAGGAATGTTTTGAAGTCTCCCATTTCTTTTTCCACCATATAGTCGATTTTTAGTTTTGTGAAGATCTATTACTTTATTCCAGTAGTAGAACTATTGATTGCTTTAATTCGATGCAGAACTTATATTGTTGCAGAACTCTTGGTGTTATTTCCTAATGTCAGTTGCTTTCACTTCTGTAATTAAAAATGTAATTCCCATCATGTACCACTTCAGATTTGGTGATTATATTCCCAATTTCTTTTCTGGCTCAAAAGCAGGATGCCCAATCTTTGAGTAATATTGTAGTTCTGAGGCAGCAGCTGTGGTAAGCTTTAATTGATAAACTAATGCTGAGCTTCATATGTAGCTAAGTTCAAAATAGAAGCCAGTCATAACTCAGTATCCACTTTACACAGATTTGCATAGCATCTTGTCCAGGCCTGACTTTTTGTCTGTCATTTTTTTTACCTATGATTGTTTCTGAAATTCTAGAAGAATAGCTGAGCTGGAGCTACTGCCAAGAGGTTTTGTTAATCACATCTCAAACAAAGCATTCCTCAGATGATTTTGCCTCCAGGATTCAACTTTGAAGGCATTCTCAGGAGGAGCTGCAGTGCTGTCACAGCACTGTTGAGTCAACAGATGCAGAGCACTTATTTGATGCATGGATGACTGATCTTCGATTACCACCTTTCACAAAACAAACGAAAACATCTGTTCTTTTATTTATATGTGAGCTTTCCAAGTGGATGTGTACAATTTTCTTTTGTTTATTTTTGTTGTGTGTGTTCTTCTTCCTTCCTGACTCACTGAATCTTCATTGTATAGAAAGTGAAACTTTGAGCACTGAATGGATTGGGTGATGGCATCTCTATTCAGGATGTTTTACAGCATGATGCTGGTGTTTTTTGGTACCTAAAAGTTTATTATCCCTTAGAAGATAGCTAAGCAGAATTTTAAATTATATCCCAAAGATATGGCATTAAGGTAATAGTATGTTTATTTATTAGCCTGTGTTTGGGGCAGACTTAGTTGTTCTGCTTTGGAAAAGAATTCAGGTTTATGAAGGCAAAGGCTTCCAAACTGCAGGGAAGTGTTTCCCTGCAGAGAGTTAGTAAATCTTCACTAATACAAAATTACTCAGTCCCTGCACTCCTTTCTGGAATTTTCTGCTGGACAGCTTGGCTTTGTTATACTGGCTCTCCTATATCTCTGAATAGTCACATAGATACTGTGCATAATTTTAGAAGTCTTGAGAATTGAAATCAGAGCCCCTTAGCTGTAAAAAAGATCTGAGAGTTAGATCACAGAATGGCTTGGGTTGGAAGGGACCTTAAAGCTCATCTAGTTCCACCCCCCCTGCCATGGGCAGAGGCACCTTTCACCAGAGTGCTACAGCAATACAAATGCTTCTGTGCACCTACTTGTTCAGTCTCTGCTTTTGAGTATTGCTGAATAACTCCATTTAACTGTACTGTAAATATTATTTGTTTTCAAGCAGTTAACCATCTCGAAAACACATCAACATGACTTAGTAAGTACAACGCTTGATGAATTTACAAATGAATCTTGGCATAAGGCAAATGCATTTTAATGCTGTGGTTTGTATGCCTGCCCCCTGCATATTTATTTTCAACTTCCAGTTGATTAGCTGCTTTGTCTTGTGTGTAGAAATGGCCTGTTTAATGCAGTGGGAAGCCGAGTAGAAGCCAGCATTTGTTAATGGATGCTTTGAACAGGCACAGTCAGACATTTTAAATTATTCGAAGCAGGAATTCTAATTTATTTCTAAAGATAGAAGTACAACAACCCAATTACCTAGTTTTCTCACAGAGTGTAAAGAGTATAATTAGCATAAAATTGGTCTATAAATTTAATGGGCAATTTCTTGTGTGGACATTGAAAACACTAGTAAAAATATGGCAAGCTATATTAGAGTCCATATAGTAACTTGTTCCCATTGGATGCTTCCTTGACAGAAGGCATTACTGTGAAATGCCAATCAAATCTGTTCTGCACAAGGAATTTTTAAGGTATTTAAGGTTCAAACAGGCATGCCAGTAGATTTGAAAGTTCTTTCAATCAAAGAAATTTTTTGGCTGGGTTGGCAGTAGGGTTTTTATCTTTTAAAGATGGTATTCTGACTGTAAGTTCAAACTTGTAGTATATATGAGGATATGGCCAGTTGTGTGTGTAGCCTCTTAAGAATAGCTGGATCAGTTGTTCTGAATGTAAAATATACACACAGCTGACAATAAAGATAACAAAAATACTATTTATTACTCTTGGAAGTGGAAGAGGTGCTGGAGTCCCACACCTGATGCAGAGGTTCTCACATGGTGATTCAGGCTGGTGCCAGCACTTGTGCAGTGGGTTGGATGTAACCAGCTGTGGGGCATTTCAGGAGTTCTAGATGGTGGAATTCAAAGGATCGTTTTCCCTCCCTTCTACAGCTGATTTGTTTATGATGGGGAGTTCTCTATGTAAATGTATTTTCATCTAGTCCAGTAAACTCAGCCATAGCAAAGTTGTGGTGACCTGCTGAGACTAAAGTGGTGAAAATTAATGCTGTGGGTGAGAACACAGAAGAACATGAGGTGTCTTCTGCTTTGACTCTTCCCTAGAGTGAATAAGTCCAAAAAAAAAAAAGACCTGAGGCTTGAAGATTAGGACCAAGTTCTTCAAAGTATGTTTTCATGATGGATTTTTGATTTCACCCTAGTGCAAGCTGACATTACTGGGAACAGAGATAAATGTAAAAGACTTTTCTCTAAAACAAACTTACCAATCATGAAAATGCTCTTAAATCCTTCAGGAGTGCATCCATTTTAAAGGTACTTTTATTGCATTGTTCTGTTAAGTACAATGAATGAAATTATAGCTGCGACTGTGAAAATAGAAAGTTAATTCTTGTGCATTAGAACAGCAACTCTCTTAGGGATTTATGCCTAAGACTTCTCCCTGTCTGATAATTTCATAGAGTGCACTTGCCTGCCTTCCTCTTTTGCCTTATCACTGAGCAAATGAAATAGTTTGCAGGTCCTGGGCTGCTTTGGAGAGCTGGTGGGCCACTGTGTGTAATCTGTGACTAGCAGCCTGCCAAAAAAACCAGGCAGTGTGTTCAGTTTACTTGGTTGTAAGGCCATTAAAAGATGTATCTTTACATTTCTAGGATTTAACTCAGGGCAATGTAAATTATTTTATTAAAATATATTAACACATGATTAACAATTCTGTTCCAGGTTAAACCCAAAGAATGTTAATCCTATGGGATTTCTAACTTTGGTTTATTCAAGAAATAGTGTTTTAAAGTAGGTATTAAAAAAAAGCTGAACACAGTGTGAACCCCACAGCAAGGGGAGAAAAGCATGGAGCAGTCCATTGCTGGCCCCCCTCAAACTGAGCTGTACTCTGCTAAAATAGAACTTCTTATGCAGGAGAGTGTTCTTAAGTCTTTTGTTCAGATAGAGTCACAGAAAAGATAGGTCAAAGTTTTAAATAAATCCTTTGGGACAGTGTGTTCATATCTTACCTGGTAAATCAGTGCATCTCTCTTCACTAGTAGCTGAAGATTGAAGATGTGATTCTATAATAAGGGTGTTTTGGCAGTAGAACTTGTAAGAAATAAAATATTTTGTTGGTCTCTGTAGGAATTTGGGTGTATTTGACTTGGAATGTGAAAACCACCTCACGTAATCCTGATTATAGGAATAAAATTATTCACAAGCAGTGCAGGAAGGGGCTGATTTTTGTGGCTGTGCTTACAGGGGTAGCTGCTCCCAAGCCCCAGCAGTGTTTCAGGGCTGCCCTCACCTCTGCAGGTAAAAAAAAAAAATTGAAGTTCTTATCTCTGGAAATGTGGTCAAGCTGGATGGGACTATGAGCAGCCTGATCTGGTTCAAGGTGTGCCTGCTCTTAGCAGGGAGGTTGGACTAGATGGCATTTAGAGGGCCTTTACACCCAACACATTCTATGATTCTGTGATCTTAC
>VZTT01070440.1:6503-17226 GCA_013400855.1 Buphagus erythrorhynchus
CATAGAAAACCACTTCTGAATTGACATTGGCTTTCTCTGAAGATATCTTCCTGGTTTCTGAATGGTTACAACTATAATTGAGACCCCCAAACCCTGACTTCTCACCAGCCCCCTACCAGAACCAGAACTTCTGGACAAATGACTCATAATTCCTGACTGATAATTCCCCACTATGATCACTGAAAAAAATCTGTGCGTGCATCCAGCTGTCTGATCCTAGCAGCTTGCTTCCATCTGATATGAAAATTGTGCCTATATTACAAGAGGGGGCAGATGGCAGCATGGCCAGACATACCTGGTGCAGTTTAAATTTCACTAGTTTGGGTAACCTGGAAGCCAAATCCAAGAAAATTGTGCTGCTCTGAGATTTATGGGCTCTCCTTAAGGATCTAAACTGCTGCATCTTTATTTCTGTTGGTGCTGGATTGGCTTGATCAAAAGTGGTTGAACAGAAAACCCTCTGTGCTACATATTTGACCACAAAGTGTTCAGAGTTTCTTTACAAATACTATGGTAAGCAGAAGAGGTAACTCTAATTCATGAGAGGCCTAGTTCAGGCCTGTTTCTGGATTTAAGTGGTCAGGTCTGATTGTATGGCTTGCAGTCAGTACCAGATTTCTGCAGAGAAGAAGCAATAAGTTCTCGTTTAAGCCAATATGTCCTTTTTAAATCACCGTAGCAATTGAAATCTTTCACCAGGGAGAAAACAGGCAACAAATTGTCCCATTCTTTTTCCTGGTCCTTACGGTAAAGTGAGTTGCCTGATCTTTAGCAGAGCTGTTGCTGGAGTATATCACGGTGTGGAAAGGTGAAATGTGTCTAGCACAAGGCAGGGTAATCCATTCCAGACTCATGTGTAATGCAGGGGAAACAGGTGCAAACAATTGAGCTGGCTGTCAGTAAGCCACGGTGATCGCTTTTGATATCTTAATCGTTGGTTGATCCATGTGCAACATTGGCAACATCACTGTCATAGCTGACTGCCTTCTGAACATCTGTAAACCTTTTCTGGGTGCTTCTTGATGTGTGTGAGTCCATGAAGTCCTGACATCATGAGAAACTAAATTGGGCATGATTGCTGTCATTTCCGTTTTCCTGCTAAAAAACCAGAGAGTTGACAAATGTCAATAACTGCTAATAGCTCACTACTGTTTGTCAAATACCACACAGGACAGGTGTGAAGAGAAAGCAGTGTGTTTCTCTGAGCACCACTCAGCAGCCAAGTCATTTGTGAGACTGCTATCTAATTGCTTTTGCAGATAAAGAAGTTGCCATTTCTTCACTTCATGACCTGGTAAACATTCAGCATTAAACATGTTCCCACTGTATCTACTGACCTGCAGCAAACCGTGTTGCAGATTTCCTTACAGGTAATAACAATCATTTGAAAATAAGTTTAGCCCATAGAATAGCTTTAGGTGTAATGCTATCAGCCAACAAATTAGCCACTTCCTCTCTATTTTCCTGCAGAAAACATCAACAGAATAATACATATACCTAATTTATGATCTTCCCACAAAATATGACACTGAAACTACTGACACAGGCTGCTGTGGTGGGTCCTCCTGTTTCTACCTCCATGGGGTTATGCTAGCTTGAGGACAGAAGGTTTTTACAGAGTTCAATGAGATCTATGTATTCTGCCTTTTTAAAAATTATATTTAATTTTGAAACAATAAAATGGGGTTTGTATCTCTACACAGGGGTTTTTAATCTCTTGTTTGTGTTCACAGAAGGTTTTCACATGAAAATTGCCTCAGAAGGAAGGCTTGTTCATGCAAAAATATAGCCAATGCTGCATAATTTTCATTAATTTCATCAAGAATTGTTTTGGATCCCTGTTTTACATTATAAGAGTGAATATTTTGCCTAGCTATGAGATATATTTCAGTAACCATTCAGTCAATTAGTTCTTAAATTATTTGAAAGCATTTCTTAAGAATAATACCATTTCAGGTCTGACATGCAATCTTTTATTTCATACTATTATATGACTGCAACATGTTTAGCCAAGCTTCTCCTACATTCACTACATATTTCTTCTGACACACTTATTAACTCCTCCAAGAAACCAGACTAAAGAAGTCACTTGAAGTATTTGATTTTTCCCGCTGTTTGCTCCTCTATGACTCACTGATTTACCTGAAGCAGACAATCCCAGGCACCTGTCTTCTAAACAACACCGCAGTGAAGGCTTCCATGAAGATTCTGTATTTTCATAAAATGTCTAGAGAGTTCCTGTATCCTGGAAAGTATAACAAAGTTATGGGGAATACGGTTGGTACATTAGATCAGATTTAAAAAAAAAAACTCCTTCTCTATCTATTCACCAGCAAAAGAAGCAGATGAGCAGATAAAATCTACAATTATTTTCTCCTGTTATCAAAAGTAATCAGAAAATACAGAGAAATGGTCCAGTCCAATTCCTTGTTAAAACTGTCAAAAATCAAAAAAAGAATTAATCCATGTTGCCAGGCCTTTGCTCATCTCAATACCCACTGCATCCTCATTTCAAAGGTGTCACACAAGTTGATTCTGTTTATGATTACACAGGATATTTAATTTCAGTTGTTTCAGGACCCATGTACAGTGATGATAAGGAACATGTTTGCTTCACATAGGAAATAGTAACAGAACAAACTTAATTCTAATAATGTTGTGAGAAAGACCCTCTGTCCATGTAATACCATAGAAAAGAATGACAAAAATTCCTATGGCCCTACATAACCTATCTATTGCATTCTCCATACTCTTACATCAGTTTTGGGGAAGAGCAGCGAGACTTTATGGAAGAATATCCAACATAGTACCGTGTTCTTCTTGCAGAGTTTGAAATCAGAGCTGAATATGACTATAAGCCATTATTTTGTCTGCCCTTTTTCTCCTGGTCTAAGGAGGATCACCTAGACAAGGTTTGAACCATGTTTTCTAGATTGTCCTAAAACCTTCCCATAAGGAAAATGTTTACCATTTCTTTTCCTGCCAGAGACTGATTAGAAAGAGAGAATCAAGAGATTATATCTCTTCCCAACTTATAAAACCCAAGGGGATACCTTTGAGTTTTAGAATTGATAACCCTTAGGATTTTAGGCTGCAAGAGATGAGTATTTAAGTTTCCATTTTTGTTACAAGGCTTATTTTTATACATACGTATAAAGCATAATATATAGACATAATATATATAGTCATTTAATATATGGGTGTTTACAGGTATGTATAGTCAAATTAAGTTACATGTGATTGGAAGTAGCATCCAACACCTTTCTGAAGTCTCTCTCCCTGTAAATACCTACAGTTAGTGCTTCTACTCCTTCCATCTTACCTTAAATAGAGAACTTATTAAGACTGAGGATGTATGTAGTGTTTATGATTGGTAAGTGACTAGCTCCTTTCATATGCCAAAAACAAGCAAGTTATATCTCTGGGATAAGGAATTACAGCATCTTCTTTCATCCAGCTTTCACTATCAACCAAACGTGGGAATGTTATAGGAGAGCACGGCTGCACCCTCATTAATACCAGTAGTGATCAGATAATTTCAATAATGAATTAAATTTTACTACTTTCCTTCAAAAATAAGCTCTTCCATTTCTAGCTTTTCCTACTTTCTATTCAGGAATTTTCAGAGATCCTGTCTTGACTAGGAATTTGCAAAGTGACCTCTGTGGTTCCAGGAAGCTCAGAGCTTATGGCTTGAATGAAAAGCTTTAACTCTGGTTTTGTTTGACAGGTTTTCAAAGGCACAAAGCTCGACACACTCTCTCTTTTTGCAAGTTATATGTTTTTATGTACTGCTATTTTTTCCCTTTGGAAAGATTTAACTCCTAGTGGTAACCTTTTGGAGCACCTGGCTCAGGAGAGTAAGAGAAAGGAAAGCTTGATTTATAGAGGATGCCAGTGATTTTCATCTCGCTGTGAAACTTGGCTCTGTCCATCTGATGCCTTTTAAAGCACAACCATGTGTGAAAAATAATGAATCTTTATAACTTCCTTTACCTTTTAAAACAAAAAGGTAATGTATTTCTTTCAAAAGCTGATTGCTTTTCTCAGTCTTATATTTCCTTTTAAAATATATTGCTGTATACAGTATAGATCATTTAGGACGGATGTTGATAGGTAATCCAGTAGTACATCCTTCGTGGTTCTATAATATCATGATTAAATACTAAAGCATTAGAAAAACATATCTGGACAGCATGATTGACCTTTGAAAGAAAAGCCTTGTAAGACCAGAAAGAACTTATGTAATTATATGCAAAATTATGACCATGTAGTCAAGCCCAGCTGTTTGCAGTGACATAATGCCACGTGTGTATTCCACCTATCCGGTCACATCCGTCCTCTCCAAACCGTGCTGCAGTTTGCACCTAATCACATCTGCACTTTAGATTACCCACAGCTCCCAGCCTGCATCTGCCAGTAGCCCACTGGCTCTCACCAGACTCAGGAGGAGCCCCAAGGCAGCAGAGCTGAGGGAGCCCCAGCACAGTAGGGGCTTTCTCCCCCTGGACACCTAGATAATGGATATTAATGGGTTTCTCCCAAGCATGTGGCCAGGGAAGTGTTCCTGGAGACTCTGCTCTCCGCCAGCCCAGGGGCTGCTGAGGCAGGGCAGGAGAGAATTTGCATTCTGCAGACATGCAGGTGCAAAGTTCTGTTTGCTCATATTTTGGCTGAAAATGTGTGGCAGAGCATATGAAGAGACTGCCAGCACAATGTGTGTGACCATTAAGAGCCTGGTATAGAAGGAGCCAGCATGGGCTGCACTGCACTACTCTGCTGCTCTGGAGAGACTGGGAGCATTGCAGGCTTGAGGATCCACAGTCAGATCTACAAATCTGACCAATAAGTTTTTGGTTTGGCAGCCTGCTTTATCAGATAAACCCAATAATTCAAACTTACAGAGTAACATTTTTTGGCACATTCAGCTACATGTACCAGTAATGAGACATAATGTCTATATTAGAAGTTGAGATGGAAAGATGTAAATGATAGATCAGATCCATTTTAATCTATGTCTTCAACATAGATTAAAATGCTTAGTCTGAAAAAGAGGCAATCAAGGCAGTAAAATGGCAATCTGCAAAATCTTGTGTGATATGACATTGAATGGAAAGCAAATGTTTGCTGTTACACACGATAGTAAAATTCTGTGGCATCAATTAAAAATATCTGGAACTATACTCAAAATTAACAAAAGAAGCTTAGCCCTATCCCTAGTAAATCCCTAGAACATAATGGATGCTGAGAGGTTGCACAGGATTAAGCACTGACTGTACAACTCTGGGGAAAAAGCTCCATTGAGGGGTATCAGAAAACCAGATAGTTTGTCTGAGTAAGACTCTGAGCTGCAAACAGGCACTGAACTATTTGCCCTATTCTTTTACATCTCTGTAAGCATCTGCCATTTGATGCTACTGAAAACAGGAGAGTGGATTAAATTAGCCTCTGATCTCCTTGATACCTATATATTGATATATTATTTTAATTGCATTTCAGGGAAAATGGGGGGGGCAAGCAGTTTAGCAGTTAGGTGGGTGGCATTTCCACCATTCTAGATGATATCTGGCACATACTCAGAACAAGAAAAGATTTTTCAACATAACCAAATGTGGAGAAATTAATTTCCAATTCTTTCAGTCAAATCCAATCCTTTGGCTAACTTCTTGATCACAGCCTCAGCATTTGGCCTATTTATATAAAGAACTTCCTCTCTACTTTATCAGCTTGCTCAACCACAATTCTCCAGAAACTCCTGTGTAGACAGAAAATGCCAAATACTTCAAAATTAAGGAAGCTCCTCTATTGAACCAATAGAAAGGGTACTCTTGAAATTTATCTGCAGGCCAGGTTACCACAGCCAGCTAGGCTTCTACAAGCACATGAGGAATAAGAAATTATCCAAAACCTGCAAAAAGGTTGTCCTTGTCTGCTATAGCCAGACTAGCCTTTACATCTGCAACTCACATCGAGGAGACTCTGGAAAGAATTAATTGTTCTGGACAAAGCTGGATAAATCATGTTTTAAATTATTTTTGTGGGAAGGGAGCCTTTTAGTCTATTAACAAATGGCTTGCAAACTGACCCTGTATTCTATTTATGTATTAACTGAATAGTTTAATGCATTTCAGCTTTTTGTGAGTTCTTCCAAAACAGTCTGTCAATGGTTACATGAGTCATAGGTCATTGTCTCTGAGAGCTGATTGGATGACTGTAGATTTTAATAAGAAGACAAAATGTGAAAAACAGCACCCAGAGAATAAAGCACTTAAAAAGGTCTGTGCCAAAAGATTAATCAATTATGGTGAACTGCTTTAGTTTTGAGAGTTACAGACTTTTATGCCATCTGAGCACTCAAAACACATGGGTGACATGACCTGCAAATAACAGCTAACTGGATTCATCACTTCAGCTTGGACTGTTTCATACTCGACAGACACATCTATTTTATGTGATTTGGGTCAACATATAAAGCGTGTTTCTTACAAAACAAATTTTTCATTTGCTCTAAACTGTTAAAGGCAGACAGTAATTGCATGGCCTTGACCGCAGTTGATCCAAGCTGTTTCTTCTTGCTTCTCATTCAATGAAGAGCAGCTGCACCAGCAGACTCAGTTTGAGAAACACTGAAGTCCAGTTGCAGAACTGCACTCCTGCATCCGCTGCCATGCCTTGGATTTCCCTCTGACGAGCCCCAGAGGTGCTCACACACCACACAACAGGTGACTCGGCTCAGGAATCTCCCTCCTAGGGCCTGCTTTATGACATCAGTAAAAACCAAACTACTCCTTTTCATCCCAGCAGGGACAAAATAGCTCTTCAGGAGCCTCATCTCCTTTGCATTACCACATCCAGCTTGTTGCTGCCATACTTTCCCCATTCTTGCCAGCTTTTTTTCTTCCTGCCCTTGATACAAGATACAGTTTTGCAATTTAAAAGGGATTGTTCCTTGAAGCAGTCGTGATGCCATTGCAGGCAGTGAATTCCCTAGCCCATCTTCAAGCCCTGACGTGGGCTGCCCTCAGGACCACAGCCTCCCCAAACACACACATTTGCCACAGTTTGCCCCCAGGACTCCCAGGAGCCATGTGCCCACCTTGGATATTTGCAGTCCACAGTACCCAAGCCATTCTTCCTGTCAGCTCCTTTGACCCTATTCCTTCAGCATCCTGCCTTAACTGCTTTCTGTCCCTGGGCCAGTGTTTCAGCTTGCAGGTGGCTGTTATGAACCTTTTCCTCTTGTACACAATGAGGACACTTTTCCAACAGGTCTTTGTCACCCTGCAGAAGGCTGCAGTCATTCAATAATTATTCAGGTTGACAACTATAATGGGGATGTCTATGTTATACATAGACATCTATCTAATCACCAAAGTCACATGAGATGAAACCCTTCTGAGTCTCCAAACTCTGGAGTAAAACTGTGCTTCCTGAAGGCCAAAGCAATCACAGAGGATATACAGCCTCAGGGCCCAGGGCTTTGTTCAGCATGACCAAAGCAATCCTTCATAAATCATTATCTTAAAAGCAGCAGCAATGGGTTTTAAATCATCATTCAAATGCTAAACATTCAGTTCCTTGGCTTAAATATTTGGTTCTTTGGCTTCTAAGCCATTAAAAAGCCTCTCTTTTAATGTTTCCTTCACAATTTTTGAGGACCTATAAATTTGTTGGGGTTCAGTTTAAATTTAAAGTAACTGGATTCTCATGAAACTCTCCCTGGGACTTTTAAGGAAAACACCAAACATCGCAACAGCAATCAGTCTTGAGAAGCAGTTGCTCTGCCTTTCAGAGGCATTTAACTCTCACATAAATCATGGCATTTGAACTGATTCCTTGACTCACTATTAGTGATTCCAGAACAAAAACCAGAAATGTAGTTGAAATTTAGGCCAAATCCACCACAGACTGAAGGAAATGGTTGTGAGATCACTTGCACCACAGTGAGGATCCCTGGGGCAGGCGGTGGGAAGGATGCTTGTAAGTGCAGTTAGAAACCCCGTCATTTACACTGACTGTCAAACCATACCTAGACTAAATAGACTTTTTGTCTTTTAAGTTGATTTTTAGTACCTGTGTTGTCAGGAGTTGAATTTGAACATAGGGAAAGAAAATTGTCAGCACTTTCTGAAATAAGATTATTTTTGTAAAAAGGCACGAGTAAACAACCTCGTTGACTGTTCAGACCATTCATCTTGCACAAAATCCTAGAATCAGAGAACTATTGGGCTTGGAAAACACCTTAAAGATCATCTAGCTCCAAACCCCCTGCCATGAGCAGTGACACCTTTCACTAGACCAGGCTGCCCAGAGTCCATACCACCTGGCCTTGAAGGGATGTGGCATCAATAAATTCTCTGGGCAACTTGTTCCAGTCCCTCACCACCATCCCAGCAAAGATTTTTTTTCTAATTTCTAATCTAAGTTACTCTCTTTTAGTTTGAATCCATTCCCCCTTGTCCTGTTACTACATGCTCTTGTAAAATGTCCCTCTCCATATTTTCTTGCACACTACCTTTGGGTACTAGAAGGCCATAATTAGGTCACACCTAAGCTATCTCTTCCAGGCTGAAAAATCCAGTTGTCTCAGCCTTTCCTCATGGGAGAGGTGATCCATCCCTGTAATAATTTTGGTGGCCCTCCTTTGGACTCCAAGAGGTCAGTGTTCTTCCTGGACTGGGAATCCCAGAACCGAACACTGAAAGATCCTGAGGTCTTGCCTGATTCTTGCCAGTTGTACAGAAACCCTTGAGACTAACCTTACCTTATAATGTGGAAAAGAAAACAAACACTGAGGAGGACTGTCCTCCAATCTCTTCCCGTTCCATTTCACACTGAAAGACTTCATTTTGTTTACATAATCTGGGATGTGTGTGAGACAGATAATGCTGTGTGATTTTTTTGTGTTCATTGCTTTCAGAATATTGAGTGAGTATATGAAACACTGCAGTGAAGTGATTTTAACTTTTCAAGGGCCTTTTTTTTACAGCCATTAAGTCACCCAGTGTCTGAATGAAAGAGCAGGCCACCTAGCCCTTCAAACAGTTGGTATTTAATTAGACAGCAGTTGTCCACATCCATTAGATTGAGGGACAATTTGTATCTCCATTTGTCCTGAAAGCATCTGATGGGTGAAAGAGCTGAAATTAGGGGCTGACCTGACTACAGTCTCTTCAGATCAAGAGCTACCAACAGGCCAAAAAGACAAAACTTCAGAGCAAGTTATTTGAAGGAAGCTGTAGCTGCTCCTTGGAACAGTTTGCCAATGCAGTGGTTTTGCATTGGCAGAGAAAGATAAGGAAGCTACAGCTAACACCAGTGCAGATGCAACACTCAGATGAGTAGGCATAGTAGACATGCCTAAGGGTAATATCACAGGGAAGTTATACTACTCAGAGGATTCCTAGATCAAATATATCATAGATCAGTGCTCCTTGAGATGGATGGGACACAGACCAAAAGAGCTGAGGATTATGCTTAAAGCCACTTTGGACAACCAGAATGGCTTTACAAGGACTTGCAATCACATCACTGTCTACTTCACCTTTGCTCTATATTTAAGTAGAAGAAATGTGTGGCTAAGTTTACTGATCTTTGTAGGAATGCTTGGAAATTTCCACATTTTCTCCTTAAATCTATTTTCCTATATTTCCTACCTTTGTACTAACTTTCATTTAGATTTTTGTTTTATTTTTTGAATCAAAAGATCATATCCCTGGAGGTAGATTGCATAATTGTGAAATCATAGAGACCAGAGAAACAATTCAATAAGTACTCCCCAGGGCATAAGCAACATGGAAATGGAAAAAAATGTTCTCCCAAGGCTGGTGCCTCCCAGACAGTTATAGTCTTTAATGTTCTGTCAGCTTCCGTCTTGTACATAAACCATAAGACACATGGCCTCTTTGCATCATTATTTTGCAGCTGCTTTTATTGCTCCATCATTGACACTAGAACTCGAAAAGCAGGTTGGAAGTAAAAACATTCACAGTTGCTGGAAACATGATGGTTGACCTGCCTTTCTCAGGTTCATAATTTTTCTTTATTCTGTAACTGGTCTTCAAAATTGTAAAGAAGTAAAAACTTCTCTGCCATGATGCAGGGGGAGCAGCAACAACTTGAACCATGTGCCAAGGAGTTGGGTAATCTTTTGTTTTCATAGGGATTTCACCTTTTTTGTAGTGTGGTCCAAACACAGGCATGGAAAAGGGGAGGGGGTACCTGCCTAAAAAGATACCTCACCTAAGTCTCTTTCTCCCCCTCAAGACATTTTATTTATTATAAGATTTTCCACATACATAGCAGAAACCAGCAGAATGACTCTGTTGAGATGTCTTTGTCCTAAGCCTGTTGGTGGTGAACACGCAGGGGGCAGTGAGAAGGCTCAGGTGATGCAGGCCAAGTCAGGTGAGCCATTAGAAATAAGTCTGTAGGTAAGGAGAGTCTCTCCAGGCCCAAACACTGCTGAGACCTTGCTGCTTTTCTTCTCTGCAGCATCTTTCTGCCATGCCGTGGGCTGGGGAGGGACATAGGGCTGGTCAGTACAGCGGATGGCAGCCACCTCAGCAGGAGGTGCATTGTGAGAATTACTCTGGCTGCTGTGTAAAAATCCTGAAACATAAACTCCTTTCTCCTAGCAGCAAAAAAAACCAAAAACCAAAAACCAAAAACCAAAAAAAAAAAAAAAAAAAAAAAAACAAAAAAAAAAAAACAAACAGAAAAA
>VZTT01070444.1:3688-15592 GCA_013400855.1 Buphagus erythrorhynchus
GAAGTAAATAACTAATCCTTAGTTCCAGGGTAATGATTTTACCCACTAGAAAATCTAAAACCATATTCACTTTCTCCAGTCTCTACTGCAGCTGAATCATGAAGTGATACTATTATATATTTATAGAAGAACGCCTTTATGTACTTTGAAAATGGCAAAGAAGTGAGAGTTGAAACACTAATAATGAGAGTTAGGAGTCTAAAACACCAGTACCATATGGAGTGCTATGAAGAAAATAATTCCACCCCAGTGAGACCCAGAACAATTCTAGTAGTAGAGGTTTCTTCAGGAATTCAGCAGAAGGCATTAGGAGCACCTTCCAGGTAAACATTGTCATGCCAGGACACATTATGTTCTTAGGAGCCTGACAGAAGGAACCTTTCCTTTACACATTAATACCTTATCTAGATTTTTGTATGAGTTAGGTATATGCAGCTACACGAAATAAGTCATGACAATGACTAATTTTAAATTGAGACACATAGTTATACTGCACCAGCACCTGTATTTTGAGAGTAGAGAGGCCTGTGTGCAAGTGTCAGGAGGTAATATACTTTACAGAAGGCTTTGAAAAGGAAAGTAAAGTCCTGAACAGAAACGTCCTGGACCATGCTCTAGTTTCTATGGCCAGCAAGCTGGGGAAAAGGAGGTTAAATCTTTTCTGTGTATGTATCTACAGGTATTGATAGGAATACAGATATGAACGTAGATAAATTTGGAAAGATGTTGGCATTGATTATTTAATAACAAAAGAAACAAGTCATCTTTTCAGCCCTATCACCCAATATAATCCACCCACAAAAAGAAACAGAATCACTTTTAATTCTGTCAGTGAGCTACAGTGAGTACTCACTGGCTGGCCTGTCCTCACTGACACAAAGGGCAGACTGAACCCATAGTTGTTTTATATATTTAACTTCCATGACTCATCATGTGGAAGGACAGGATGCAAGAGAGTGCTGCAGTATAAAATTTAAAGCCAAAACTTTGTATTCATAAGAAGAGCTCCAGTACAAATACTGGAATTTAGCTACCAAAGCCCCAGATTAAGAACATAAAGACTTACATCTTATGTCTGCTTATAAATGTTTGGATCTTTCCACTGAATTAAGTTAGCCATAGGCTTATTTCACTTAATCAAACCTGGTATGGTATAGTAAAATTGGGGCTGTCAGATATCTTAAAATTCTTTTGTCAGTTTCTATTCAAAACCAAAAGTAAGTTTTGTGTTTCTTATTTACTTCTTATTAGCAGTAAATTAATGAAATGCAAACAGGATACTCAGTCAAATTTCTTCATTAAAATAATTAGTTTCTCAAAGTATCAATTAGGTAAGCAGTTTCAAAATTTTATGTTGCAGCCTAATAAATGATACTGGTAAGACCACTGATGACGTTGCAAGCAATAAGAAAAATAAAATTTTTCATAATTAATGAGAATAGTTTGCAATTAAAAAGATTAAACTAAAGAGAGATATACTGGTTTTAAATCTATTAATATTGATAATTATAATCTATTAATTAGATTGTCCTTTGGACTGTTAACTGCATAATCCAAGTGTATTTGTTTTATTGAGGGAAATGGGCAGGCCTTTTAAAGGCATTAATTTAGGAACACAAAATGTTCAGTTGGAAACTCATTTATTTACATTTTCATTTGCCAGCTTTTTCCCATTAATGAGTTGAAATCTTTTCAGATTAGTTTTATGGGAAATTTCATTAGTGTTTATAAACAAATCATGTTTACAAGGGAGCAGGATGTGTGGGAGATTGTGCCTACTCTGCATTTTCAATTTTTCTTTGTCCATTCCCATCTACTTTTACCACTGTCCATTCTCTTGCTCTTAATCCCTTCTAAGAACATGTACTCCTCTCACAGAATTGCTCCCAGAGGTAATTTTAAAACCCTGATTTATATTTCGGAGGTTTGCATATCTCATTTCTACAAAACAATACTGCAGTATGATGGAAATCTTTGAATGAGCCCCAGGCAAACAGAAATCCCAAAGATACAAAGATCAACTTAGAAGCTACCATTTGTCACCCATCTGCATCTCAAAAGAGCCATGCGCTTAAAAAAGCAGTATTTCTTCAATTGAAGATTGAAGTAGAAAGAAGGAAATGAAGAAATTCCTCATAGGATATCACTAGAGTAAAATCAAAGTCAGGATCTTGAAAATAAATATCTCAGGAAACAATTGGGGGTTTGTGGCAGAAGCAGTAAATTCAGTGAAGTACATGGAAAATAATTCTAAGTGCTCTTCCTCATCCATTGATACAAATAATGACACTCTTTCTCCTGTCACTGTCAGTAAGCATACATTATGGAAATTTAGAGTTGCATAAAAGATAGATTTGTGGTAATTATAATCTCTAGTGATGTTTGAAAACAATGATTTTTTATGTTTAATTGACATTTGCTGGAAAGGTAGCAAAACCAGATCATATTTCACAGTACCACATATTTTTTATCAGATCATTCAGTTTTCTGTTTCACTTTTTCTTTTTTTTAAAAACAGGAAGACATACAACGAATAGCACTTCTCTGAAATGACCCAGGGAAACTTTTTTCCCCCTCTAAAGCATACATACTGTTTAAATATGAATAAGCCTATTCAAATATGTAAAATTGAAATGCTGTGTGGACTAAAGTGTTGTCTCAAAAGCACATATGAGTTTCACTCAACATTAGATAAAGTCGGTGCTTTATATATGTGTCACACCAGAAAGTCTGATTGTCTTCTTTAAGGAAAAATTAGTAATTGGAACACAAATAATTCTATCTCCAAGGTTCTCAGCCCATTATTTTTGCATTTCCAGTGCAGGCTGCACAGAAGTGAAACAATCAGCAGCAAGTGAACACAAGGCCTTAATTTTCACCAAGACAACAAATGCAGTACATAAATGACACCTACTGAAACTACCTAGTCTGCTGGGCTAGGAAGGCTGCTTCCTACTCTACAAATAAAGAATGCCCAGAGCAGTGCACCACAGTGTGCCACACAAAATTCTTTGGTCTCCTTTTGCATGCATCATTCCATCCATAGATGCCAATATCCCTTGCTGTAGTTATGGGAACATAAGTGTACAGTAGGTTGATCAAGCTTTTAGTAGGGCTAGTGACATACATATCTCACACATCACAAACAACACATAGTAATTCACTTTTATATCAGAACTTTGTTTTTAACCTCTAGTCCTCAGGCATAAAGCACTGGCAGGCTGGTCTATAAGGAATTGAGAAAAAAAAAACCTAGGCTTAAATTTAATAGACCTACATTAAAACTTCCGCTGGGAAGTGTTTCTATGTCCACAGATTAAATGAAAGCTTCATAATGACTGGTCTGCTCAGGTAAAAACACAACAAATAAAATCACTAGTGTAAAACAAAAGCAGGGTTGCACAAAGGGATATGAAATGCTGTTCATATTACAAATGACAGAATCAAGGGCCTGATGTTTGATATTTACATGTACTTTTTGTATAGCACCAACTAGACTGCCTCATAATTAAAGACAACTCCCATGAGGTAGAAAGTAATTGCTCATTTGTAAATGAGGTACTTCTGGATCAAGAAGTGATTAAAATATTTATATTGCACAGCTTGTTCAATTCGCTCATATAATCAGATTAATTTACTTTAATTCACCATGCATCAACATTTACATGGTTTTTCTCAAAAAAATGGTACTTGAAATAAAATAACTTTTTATTACCTATTTTGCAGCTTAATAATATCAGTATATGGGGTGGATAGATGGCTACTGCCTCATTAGCATTTGTTATTTACTCTATAAGAATTATGTTGTGTACTGGACATGAAAAATTTATAGGTACTTATGATGAAATAAATTTCAATCTGAAATCTTCAGAGAATATGGTTTGAATTAATGAAGATTCACTAATAACAAGTATGTTATTATTATGTGAGTCCTGAGGAAAAAAATGCCCTTTTTTTCTTCTTTCATCAAATCAAAGTGTTCACATCTGAAGGTTTTGTAAAACCTGAGATTCTTCTCTGACCTTTATTTATAAACTAAAATCTCTGCACTGCTGTGATTTCTGTTGCTTTCTCTCCCAATGTATTTAAGACAATAAATTAACTGGAATACAAGTCTAAAAACCTACTTTATGCCTGGAAGTCCTCTCAACACACACACACACACACACATATATATATATAAACACTTTATACATATACATATACATATACATATACATATACATATACATATACACATACATATGTGTAAGCATGCAAATAGGGTGCATTGTATTTGTCAGTGTCAGAACCTGTAAATACCCAAGTATAGGATTTGTGATACCAAGTGCCTAGATTCCCAAGCTGGGACTTCCATAAGTGTCATTAAAGTGTGTTACAAAATCTGCAGAGGACACATTTCCTCTGCACATTGAACAGATCTGCCTGAAGTGGAACTTTCTTGGAGCCTTTACAGCCTGCCCAAGATAGGTAAAGGCTCAGGTTTTAACTAACTGGTTTAATATAAATCAGGCATGTTTATCCAGCTTTGCTGTAACAACAAGGTAGATACAACCCCTACTAAAGATACTGTCAGTGGCAGTACTGAGGAACCCTACCAGATCTGGGGACTTTGCATCATTAACTATCCTTCAACACTATGTTCCACATGGAAAAGGCAGTTTGGGCACGCAGAAGGCACTTTGATGCAGCCTATCCTTGTTTCCATAGAAGAAAGCACTATCAATACATGCATCACGGAAGAGCAGAGTATTTAGTCTGTGGTTATAGGACAAACCAGCATATCAAGGTTTAGACTTCCTGCAGACTCAATAAGCTGATTAAAAAAATATTTATAAAGGCTCTGGTCTTAAACTGACAAGATAATATCCAAAAACCTTTATTGATCATCAGATTATATTGAGACTTAATGCCTCCAGTTAGAAGAAAATTATTTTGCCAATCTCTAAGATATTACTGTGTAACTATTATAATAAATAAAAATATGTACTTAATAAAGATTTAAAAATACACATTTCTAGAGTCAAAAAGTTGCTTTCAAATTAAAAAAAAAGACTAGTCTTTTACCTTATTTATCATGTTTACATTCAATGTGATCCATAGAGATGCAATGGCTGACTGAAGATACAACTCTGGAACAAATCAAAACATATCTTTTATGTATTATTGCATCTATTTTACACCCTAATTTCTCATAGATTTTATGACATATTTTTGGTTAAATTATATTAAAAATTCATTTATATTTCCTATTAGCCAGATGGTCATCAATATTTTCACTGAAGCCACATCAGATGATTCCAGTGATTGTATTATTACTGGAACCTAACCTCTCACAATGCCAATAGAACATCTAAATAGGAATTCATATGGGCTAAGCTAAGGAATATGGCATGTCTCTTTTATCTTTTTTTTGTCAGCAGAAAATAGTTTTGCAAGGTATGATTATACTTCGAATTCAATGCAGTTATGTCAACATAAATTTTTGGGACAAATATTTTGTGTTATGTCTTTCTGCAAGAAAAGGGAATCTTGAAGAAAGTGATCATACTAATAAATCATTATTATTTCAACTTTTGCTTTCAGAAACCTGCCTGCTCGGTTTTCCAAGCATGTTGCCAAAAGATCTGACTCACAAGTCAAAGATTACAACAGGCACAAAACCTGTGGATATGTTTGTCCTTGATTTGCATATCAAATGGTCCATAAACTGGCTAACCTGCAAACCAAGACTGAGAAAAAGAGCAAGTGTACTGGGGATTAATTAGAATGTGAGTGAAGGAGAAGTATATAATTGTTTTCCTTCGATCAATAGAAAATATGATACATGGGAATTTCGAACTCTTGGTTTTGCAGACCCTGCCCGCACTTTGGATAAACAAACCTCAAAGTAACAATAGTTTTGTGAAGTGATTTTAAAGTAAACGCTAAATGAAATCTCTGATTTATAGTATTTATTTGCTTTCTTTTTCACTGCAGATGGATGATGCTCAGTGGACAGCTTAGGGCAGGGGATCTTCACAGAGTCTTGTTGCCTTCAGGAAAGAAACAGAACTGTGTTAAGTTCAGCTCTGTCAGACACAGGCTGCCTACAGTGCCTGCCTGCATAAAAGATAATAAAACAGACACTTCTCCAGTATCAGACTAAATGATGCCTCCTAAGAGACTTTGCTGTGGTTTGCTAAAAAATAGAGAAAAAAAATTGGGTTAGAGGAAAGTACTTGCCAAAACAAAAGCCTACCATGTCTCTCTGACCAGCAAAGGGCCTTTACGGTCAGTGTTATCATTTTCACATCCAGGCAGAGTTCTTAGACTTCTGGCATAAAAACTCAGGAAAAAAAGTTCATAAACAAATGTTATGAGACCTCAGTGAGGAACAGTCTCTCTCTGGAAAGAATTGTATAGGGAATTTATAACTACAAAACAGAAACGATAGTATATGAAGACATGGTTCTAGTACAAATAAAGAAAGAAAGTCTTTATTGCTGTCTTTACAATAATTAAGGCTGAAGTTAGTTCTCTAAAGGTTTAGCCATAATGACTCTTTCCTCAGGATTTTTTCTTGTTATAGTTAACTTTACCTTTGATCATTTGTTTTGTTACCTCCTATTACTAATATTTAACAAAAATAACAGCAGAAATTTGTCCACAGAAGAGCAGCCACAAGCTGATTTCCTTTTTTCATGTTTCAGGAAGAAAAAGAAACAAACTAAAAATCTCCTCATAAATGTCTATGTGTAATATTCTTTACAGGAGATTGATCTTTTCCTATAAGGCCAAAACAGAAAGTTCTTCGAAGTCCAATTCTTAACCTTGTGCAACTTCTTGGACAAAATCTCACACAAACATGGCTTTCACATTTATTTATAGCGTCTGCATTTTTCTGGTCGGGAAACAGGATTTTCATAGAATTATGGAACCTCAGAAATTCAGACTGGAAGAGGGTTTGTAAGCTCCTGCTCACAGCAGGGCCAGCTCTGAGTTCAGACCTGGTTGCTCAGGGCTTTGTCCCTCTGGATGTTGAAAACCTCCAGAACTACAGCCTCTTTGGGCAGCTTGACCCACTGCTGAGCTGTCCTTAAGGTGGAGAAATTTCTCTTTTTATCCAACATGAACATCTCTTAGCCTAGTTTGTGGCCATTGCCCCTCTTCCCTCCACCACACAGTTGAGAAAGGTCAGGTTCTATCTCCTTGATAATATCCCTGAAAGGATTTGGGAGGCTGCTCTTAAAGCCATCCTTGCTCCAGGTTTTGTCTCTCAGCATGATCACACAGTGCAAGTTCTCCCCCTGTCTCCACTCTGAGGATCCTCTCCTGAATACATTCTAATTCATTGATGTCTTTCTTCTTATCAGGGAACAAAAACTGAATAAAGTATTGTGGATTTGGCCTAATGAGCAGAGGATAAATTGCTGCCTGCATCTCCTGGCCATAGCCCTGTTCATATAGACCTGTTAGGCCAATAGGGGCTGTTGGCCCCTTTGCTGGCTCAGGTTCATCCCGCTGCTCACCACAGATTTTCCAGAGCTGCTCTCAGCCTGTCTCTTTGCAGCCTGTTGCCAATACAGGAACTCTTCTGCCTCAGGACCAGCACTTCATGCTTGTCCTTGCTCAAATTCACAATATTCCTCTACATCCATCCCTCTAGCTTGTCCAGGCCTCTTTGGGTGTGTCCCTACCCCCAAGCACATCAACTTGTCTCCGCTGAGTTTGGTTTTATCTACACACTTGATGAGTGTGTGCTCCACTGCCTCCTCCAATTCACTGATAATCTCAGGCACAGCATCACCAGCCAGGCGAGGGAGGGGATTGTCCTGCTGTGCTCTGCACTGGGGTGGCCTCACCTCGAGTGCTGGGGGCAGTTCTGGGTGCCACAATATAAAAAAGATATAAAGCTATTAGACAGCTTCTGGAGGGGAAGCCGTATGAGGAGCAGCTGAGGTCACTTGGTCTGTTCAGCCTGGAGAGGGGATTGAGGACAGACCTCATTGCAGTGTACAGCTTCCTCATGAGGGGAGGAGGAGGGACAGACACTGATCTCTTCTCTGTGGTGACCAGAGACAGGACCTAAGGGAACTTCATGAAGCTGAGTCAGGAGAAGTTTAGGTTGGATATTAGGACAAGCTTCTTCACTCAGAGGGTGTTTGGGCTCTGGAACAGACTCCCCAAGGAAGTGGTCACAGCCCCAAGCTTGATAGAGTTTAAGAAGTGTTTGGAAAATATTCTTGGTCATAGAGTGTGACTTTTGGGGCCATCCTTTGCAGGAGTTGGGCTCTGATGATCCTTGAGGGTTCCTTCCAGCTCAGGCTATTCTATGATTCTATGAGTGATTTCATTACTTTTGTCACAAAGGGAGAGACTCCTGTTGTTACAATTAGATGCAGATTCAAATTAAGCTGCTAGAGTCCACATAACCTTCATGTTACAGTCGGGGGTTTTCAAATTATAAGCATGGAATTTCTTGTCTCATTTTGATGTGAAGTTTATGTTTCGCATATTATTCTTGATTGACATTAAGTAGTAAAAAGACAGGAGTTCAATTTTTTTTTTCAGCAGCCTCTGTTTATGTAGAGACAGTTGTAAATATATTAAACATCTGTTCATTTATACGTTCATTAATTAATAGCAATAACTTTTTAATAAGTTTTTTTTTCTCAAATTTTCCACTAAGGCGAAATGTTTAGTGCACACCATATCAATGAAAATGGAATTCTTGTGATACAGACATTCCCATTCCTTTCTTTCCAGGGATGTGACAGAGCCAAGGAATTCTAAATTTTAGTGCAGATTTCAACTGTCAGTGATAAATACTAATTTCTGACACCTACTTTAACAATATCTTTTTTTATTAATTAAATTTCCTGATTGATGTCTTTCTTTTCTACCCATGAAGTATTTAGCACTGGTCCAGATGAAACATATGGATGCAATTCTTTCCTTTATATTTCTTTTTTCCCCCCAAGACTGCATTCCACACATATACAGGTGCATATCTCAACAGTAATAAACACCTAACTAGAGATTAACCTTGCACCTCAACTCTCTGAACAACTCCAGTTCATCAATGAGCTTGAAATTGTATCTATGTTCCTAATGTAGAGAAGCCTGGGTTTTACTAATTAATTCATCAGTGAAAACTGAATGCTTGGAGAGAAATCTGTTCCTATAGACACAGGTTGTTGACCCCAGAAGAGAAAATTCTATTTCAAACTGGGAAGACAAAGATTGTTGGTTTCTGTTGGAGGTATTGGTTTTGGTACATTCTTTATCACTATACTTAATGAAAAATATATCAAACTTAATCTGGACGTCAAAAAGAAAATCCATGCACACACACACAAACATGCAAAAGAAAAATAAAAACCTTAGAGTAAGTTAAAAATTATAAAGTTTCCCAGTAGTAATGACATGCTTCTGGAAAGAGCAGATTTCTCTAGTGTCTTCTAGTTGCCAAAGACATACAAATTATTTTCTCATTAGCCCTTAAGTACAGAGGCAAGAAAGTATCATGTTCTTTGCAGTCACATAAAAAATGCTATTTTGAGCAAATAATTTAGATCAGTAAAATGAAGGAAAGAAGGATGGAAAGGTTACAGTGATGCACAATTATCAGAGTGAAAGGGCTATGAACCGTTCTGTCAGGTTTCTTAAAAAAATGCTTGTGAAAACTGATTTAGGAGGGAAGGAGGAATGAAGAATAAGAAAAACAGAATGCTTGAGCATATGTGTTCCTGCATTTCACCTGGTCATGCTTAATCTGCATCGTTTCACATTCATCAAAACAAGAAAACAGGTGCAAACTGTGTATTTGGGCATCTTGTTGATTCAGTCAAATCATCAGTTTTCCAAGCAGTAAACAAAACATTTTCTATTAAACTCTACCACTGCCAAAGCAGTCTATTTTTCATTTGAATTCCCAAATGTGGACAAGAGATGTCATCCCAGCTGTTCTTTCCCTACTTTAGCTTTCAAAAATACAGACTTTTAGTGCCATAAATGGAGGAGTACATTTTTCAAAACATTTTCTTAAAACACATTGCTGCCCTCTTCAATTATTATTATTAAGTTGGACTTTCAAAAGCCTGCAGAGAAGTTAGAACAATAGCTCCAGAGAGATTTAAAGAAAGCAGTACTTTTAGTTTATATCTTCATATCTTTTAACCCTTTCGACATTTAAGGGAGTTTATGATTGAAAATATGGTTATGGCAAGTACCTTAAATCACATTGTTAAGAATGACTCACTCTTACTCATAGAAGAAACAATGTGACTGAATTCTGAGTTCCAGAAAATCATATTTTGCTGTCTTGCAGGCATTTGTTGTCTTCCATCCTTTACTTTGATTTCTTCATCTGTAAAAGGAAGATCATACTAGGTAGCTGCTGTGTATCTCACTGGCATGCAGAGGAGACTTTTAATTGCATTTAGATTACTTAATCATTGAAACTACCATTGGCATTAGTGACTGGACTATGCAGAGAAACTGTATTTCATGAGGTGTGAGAAGCCATTATGAAAAATTCCAACCAGTCCTCTGGTTTGGCCTGTAAAAAACAGCTCTCTTACCTACTTTTTGTAATCTCACAAAGTAGTCTGTTCTATTATTTAGCTGTCCTTGCAAGCAGGTATTTTCCCCCAGTTTCTGAAATTAATAATGTTTTCAATGAATCAAGTAAATTATATCTTGATGATAAGAAAAAAATCTTTGTATTTACAAATACTTCATAAACACAGTAACAGTTTACTTATGTGAAGATTAATATTTTGTTTCCTCTAACCTTACCTATTTCTATCTCTTCTGTTCTGTCATCCTAGGAAGAATTCCTTGTAAACATCTGTATTAAAAATGTTGACATGTTAATTCTAAGGCAGAAAATTAATAAAAAAAGTATTATTTCTCTTATATTAAAAGTGGCCTTGATGATATTTGTCATATCTGCAACTAAGTAATTTTGTCTCAAATATCATATTTGAATAGATAAAACACCAAGATCAGTTATTTCCCCTCTCTTAGCAGGATTTTCCTGCCTCTTTTAAATTTGGTATTTGCTGGGGCCAGGAGACCAGGTTGACTTAAAAGATATAATACTTACCCTTTTTGAATTTCATCATGTTACTTTGAGACCATATCCTCACTTGCAAAATCCTCTTTTAATTCAAAACTTATCCTTCTCAAGCACTTAGATCTTCCCTACTATATGAGAAAACTCCTTATTTGATTACCATAGCCTTTAATACAAATTAAACCTGTGTAGTTCCAGGTCCAGAACATATCTCCGAGGGTTCCAACAGTAAATCCTCTCAGTTTTAGAGGAAGTTTTCACTGAATTACAGGGAAGTTTTGTTGGAAAGCAGAGACTTGTTAAAGCCAAGGAAATACTGGATGGATACCCCAATAGGCTCTGTATATGCAAAATCCACGGATTTGCAGAAGATTTCTAAGAGAGGATCACTGTGATTTCAGACAGAAAACCTGGAAAACAACTGAAGGCAGGGCTTTGGGGCTACATCAGCACCATTGTGCTGGTTTTGGCTCGGGTAATTTTCTTCACAGTAGCTGATCTGAGGCTGTTTTTATTTTGTGCTGAGAACAGGGTTCTGTGCACAGTGATGGTTTTATTTGCTTACTGCTGAGCAGCACTTACACAGAGGTAAGGCCTTTTCTGCCTCTCCTACTGCCCACCAGCGAGTGGGCTGGGGGTGCACAAAGAGCTGGGAGGGGACACAGCTGGGACAGGTGTCCCCAACTGACTAAAGGGACATTCCATAACATATGGCATCATGTTCAGCATATAGATCTGGAGGAAGAAAATGCAGAAAAAGGAAGGGGAGGACATTCGGGATGCTGGTTGTCTTCCCAAGTCACCATTACAGGTGATGGAGTCCTTCTTTCCTGGGAATGGCT
>VZTT01070448.1:29625-43473 GCA_013400855.1 Buphagus erythrorhynchus
AAAAAGAAAAAAGAAATCAAACTTAGAAACAGCAATCCCCAAAGAATTACATTGCTCAACAAAGTCCGAGCAGACAGAGAAGATCTATTACAGAAATGTAATCACATTTCATTTACAAGAACTCTTATCTCAAGCACTTAAACATAACATTTAAACAGTTTTCCATTTTATTGTGCTCAGTATTGGAGCTAATAAGATAGAAAAGTATAATCACGTTAGCAACATTTCTATTGCATTACATAAACACAGCACGAGATTAAAGGCAGAGCAGGGGAAAGGCAGCCTGGAAAACTGAGCCCTGGATTTCTGCTGGCAGACAGGAATATCACTGGGATCATGTGCAAAAAGTGCCACGCTGAAATTGGATCCTGACTTCCCAAAACGGCCCTTCCCAGCCTGACTGGAAAAGGAATTTCACCATTTATTCTCTGTATGGGAAGGTGTTCAGAGCAGAAGAGAAGTACTGGCTCTTACTGGAAGGATCATTTATCCAAGACCAGTAAAATTTTCAGAACTGCTAAAAAAACATTTGGGCAGAGCTTTGAAAAGCACTGAAGGGGAATATATTTTAAAAATATTGCATAAATTGTGATGAACCCCCTACCAGCAATGCTCCAAGCAGCTCCAGTGCAATCCCTGCACTGGTGCTTCATTTCCCATGGAGGGATCACTGCAGCTCTTCCCAGATTTCTGCTCCATCCAGGGCACAGGATGGGGCAGGAGCACAGAGCTCACCTGGTGCCACCTCCCTGCTCCTCCAGGGCCATCCCAGGGATTGGAATTTTCCCTGGGAGCCTCCACAGCCTCTCTGGTCCAGGTGGAATTTCCTGGGATCAGTCCCTGCCTGTTCCTCTGGTGCCACTGCTCCAAAATTTGCTCCAAAACTTGCAGAGAAGGAAGAGAACCAACCAACCATGGAGAGGAGAAAACTCCAGGGAGACCTCAGAGCCTAAAGAGAGCTGGGGAGGGACTGGGGACAAGGGATGGAGGGACAGGACACAGGGAATGGCCTCACATGGAGAGAGGGCAGGGATGGATGGGATATTGGGAATTCCTGGCTGGGATGGACTTCCCAGACAAGCTGTGGCTGCCCCTGGATGTGTCCAAGGCCAGGTTGGACATTGGAGCTTGGAGCAAATAAATATTTCAAAACTTTGTCAGAAGAAAATTCTTCTCCTGTAACAATGTGAGAAGCACAGCGTAAAAAAAAGGCACTTCCATGAGTCAGAATATATTACAATGTAGAGTAAAATTTTCAAAATTTACACCTAAAACCTACAGCATATAAAATTTCAAGCCTACAACAACAAGACCTAATTTTCTATTATCAATTTACTGAGTTATTGTAGCCTGAATACTTAAAAAAAGAGAAAAGCAGCAAAATTATTAAAATTCCCTTTAAAGCTCATGGAAGGAGTTTCCAACAAGCTCTGGGGCCTAAAGCTTGTTTTGTTTTTTTAAATAAATTAATTGATGGACTTTAATCTTTCATCCTCCTCAATAAAAAAACACATTGAGACCTTTTAAATGAGATTTAGTGGCTCCCACTCCACATAAACCCTTTCCTTCTCTTCCATCTTTGTGCTCCTGACTCACAGGGGACCTGTAAATTAACTCCCAGCAGAAACTCCCAGTGCAACATGATCCAAAAACTTCACCCAGGTTTTTTTTTTAACACTGTTTAGCATGGTCAGGAAATAAAGGCAGAGCAAAGGAGGAAATGAAAAAGGGAGATGGCAGAGGCAGGCACATGAAGCCTTCTCACTCCTGCATTCCCCATTCCTGTGCTGAACACTCTCCCAGAAATCCATTGTCTGTATTTCCCTGATATTTTCCAAAGCACAAGCAATGCCCATCTCAATAATCAATGGAAAAACTCCTTTTCCCTCCTGGACACAGCATGATCCCATTAAGCAGCCTCTAAAGATTGTGACCTGAGCAAGGCAGATCCTCCTGATCAATTCCTTAATCCATTGGGAGAGAATGGACTGATCCTGCTGCTTCCATTGCAGTCCAGGGAAAATCACTCCTGACATAATTCACCATTACATGGGCCTTGTATTACAAGAACTTCAGCTGCTGGGAGCAGCTGAGGAGCAAGGCAGGATCCAGGAGAATCCAAGATGTTCCCTCTGGGTCTCCCCATTCCTACCCTGGAAGTCACCCAAAGCATTTCCCAGCCTTGTGTTTCATGGATATTTAAAGATGTTGGTTTTTACACTGCAAATAATGTAAAAATTGATGGTTGGAGTGGAAGTCATTCCCAGACTCTTCCCCTAGAAAAAGTGCAATGCATTGGGTTGCCATAATCTATGGAAAAAAGGGAATAAACCCAACAGGATGGTGAATTATTGTCCCAAGGACCACTCTGCTCCATGGGGAACTGAGGGTGTTCCATGCCAAGAAGGGATCAGGGGATTCTCAGTGAACAGAGAAGGACATGAAGGTTAAGAGCACCCTCTGCATCTGGAAATCTCTGATGGGAACCAGACCCAGAAATTCTCAGAATGGAAAATTTGGATCTTCCTCTTCTCCATGGGAAGATCCAAGAGCCTTCCCTCTTTCAGTGGAAAATTACTCCAATGAAAGGGAGTGGAAGCAGAACAACAAGCACAGGTTATCTGCAGGGTTTCACTCCTACTGAGTGGGAACATCCTGCCCTGCACAGAACCACGAGGGGCCAAGGACAAAACCAGAGTAAATCATGGAATCACAGAGAGATCTGGGCTGGAAGGGACCTTAAAGCTCACCCGGTGCCACCCCTGCCATGGCAGGGACACCTCCCACTGTCCCAGGGGCTCCAAACCCCAATGTCCAACCTGGACATTTCCAGGGATCCAGGGGCAGCCACAGCTTCTCTGGGAATTCCATCCCAGCCCCTCCCAGCCAGGAATTCCTTCCCAATATCCAATCTACATCCCCCTTCTCTTAATTTAAAATATTCCCTCGTGTCCTATCGCTGATCAACAATTTAGATTATTTAAGTTTGTCCCGTTATTTTATAGCACCAAACAACAGAAAGGCCCAAACTTAGACCAAGATTAAAAATGCTTCCTCCAAACAAAGATGCTCCTTCCCTTCCTAACCAAAGCCATGGATGGTTTCTAATCCCCATAGCAGGCAAGCTCATTCCAGAAAAAGCATTCCCAACCAAAAATACGAGGTGCAACAGCAAGTTTATTATTTTAGTGTGAACTCCAATTTCACTTTACCACAGCATGATCTTTTCAATGAGCTGTTTGTGACCTGCTCTGAGGAGCAGTTTGCTGCTTTGGGGCTGGGTTTTCCCTAAATCCTTGCTGGGCACTGGTGGTTTTAGTGGCAGGATGCAGGAGCAGGGAGCAGGGTGAGGTGATTACTGTATCTCTGCTGTTCAGTATCTGCAGGGTGTCTCGGTGCCACTCCAACTCCTCAAAGCCAGTAAAGAGATTACAGCTCACACTAACTGGATTTGCACAGCTCTGGATCATTCACTTTGGATTCCTCCTGCCCAGATTAAGGGAGCCCATTAAAACAATAGTCAGCTGCTCTCCCTGCACAAGGTGTCTCAGGGAAAAAAAAAATCAACTCAAAACTCCATGTTTACATTCAGAGCCCGTGTGTATTTGGACATGGGGGCAAACAAAACCCTCTTCCAGCAGGATCACTCCCAGTTCAAGGAATGATTCCACTAAAAACCCAGGATAATGCAAATTATATAGTTATAAAAAGGACAATCGTGGTGGCTGGCAGTTTTAAGGAGCAGATAGTTTGGAAAATTTTAAACAGCTTAAAAGAATGTGTGTCTTTGAAGATACTGCCTTCAAATGCATTCCAAAACCTATTTCTGGAAATAGGGAGAAATATAATTCCCTCAACATAGTCCATGAATTTAGCAGGGAAGCTCATTTGACAGCCATCACTAACTGACAGTCTGAGCTACAGAATTTGAACACAAAACTTAGATTTTTGTACTTAGCACAAAAAGTACTTAATGAATGACAATTAAATGGTTGCTCTGAACTAAAACCAGAGCCAGTGGCTCCCCAGCACCTCCTGCACAGTTTTGCTCCCCACTTACACACGTGTCCCATCCACGCTGGCTTTTCCAGCTGTCTGGGAGTGAAAGGAAAAGAAATCATCCCATATGCTGCTGCCTATTAAATAAATGGCCAGCCCTTTGAGTCCTAAAAGGGGATTTTTAGCAAACAAAAAGAAAAACAAGGCCAACACAGCTCAGACAACAATAGCAACAAATCTCGGTCAAAGGCAAGTGACCCTCGAGCTGCTCTGGGCATCTGGAGGTCTGAGTCCTTTTCAGGGAAAACCCTTCCTCTGCTTCCCATTAGCCTTTGGCTGACTTACTGGGAGGAAACTGTCCTTGTTTGGCCTCTCAGCTGCTTCCTGCTGCCTGCCAGCAGAGCTGGGGACTCCTCATCCATCACCCCACACATGCCCAGGAAAAGTGCAGTGCATCAGGCTGCCATAATCTATGGGAAAAAGGGAATAAACCCAACAGGATGCTGAATCATTGTCACAAGGACCACCCTGCTCCATGGGCTGATGGATTCTGCTGGGGAACTGAAGGTGTTTCATGCCAAGAAGGGATCAGGGGATTCTGGGCACTCTGAGTGCTGGATGTTCCCAGGATCCTTCCCCTGGGAACAGCCCAACCTGCTCAGCTCCTTTTCCACCAGGAAACATCAGGATCCTGACAGGGCAAGGGATTAAATCTCACTGCTCTGAGGTCACCCAGAGACCCATCACTGCTACCAGGTGACTTCTTCATCACCTGCTTCAGTCACCTCCTCTTTGGATTCTGGAGGTAGAAAGGAAGGCAAAATGAACGATAAATAAATTAATTAACCAACAGAAGAGGGATTTTGGTTTTATTGTGGATAAGTGACTCCCTTGCCATGACACTACATCCTAAAGATCCTGGAAAACTCACTTGGAGTCCAAGCAAGTGCCTGGCAGTCACTGGAGTATCCCAGATTGGACAAAGGGGCTCAACTTGACATTAAATTTTAGAAGCTGTTCTTCAGGAAGCTACCAAAAGAAATCACTGGAACCAAAAAGTCCTACCAAGCATCTTTAAACTTTACTTAAACACTTCTCAGCAGCACAACTGGAGCTCTTGTCAAGTCCTCAGAATTTAGCCCAGACACAAAATAAACCCACTTCGATTAAGGAAAGGGTTTTCCCCTCTGACAAAAGTTATTTTTCCTATAAGCATTCAGACTACTTTCCACCACAGGATGGAGTACTTTGGTTTCAGCACTCAAAATGCAGTTGCTATTTTAAACACATTTTAAAGAAGTTCTCCAGTTTTCCTAGGAATGTCCATGTTTAAGATGGATTTTTGGCCACAGACTCTACCAGCTCATTTCTACTGCAGGAAAGGCTCTGCCATCATTTTCCTGCAAGCACCTCCTCTAGGATGCTTAAAACTCAACAAGAATATGATCAAGGTTGAACCATGGCATGCAAGGTTCCAGCCCAGTAGCAATCCTGATTTATTATATTTGGGATCAAAACTTCCAAAATTAATATATTTTCCTTTTGGACTCCTGAGCTACAAACTAAACACAAGGTACTTTCTATTTTCTTCATAAGCCTTTTTGAAATAAACTCCAAAGAGAATTCAAACAACCAAAAGAGAACTGAATTCAACACCTTGAGCAGTGCAAATTAAACAAGTGTTGTAGCACCCTGAATATCAATTCATATTTGCACATTTCTGGTCCTTGAGAATTGGATTTTGTCAGGTAAGATTTTGAGGAAAAGGTCTTAGAGAGACAAAATCAAAAAGGTCTTAGAGAGACAAAATCAGCCTCCCCAGCCATTCAGCTCCTGGTGTAACACGTGCCCCAAACGTGCCACAGGAATCTTCCCTCCCAATCAAACATTTCCACCACTGGTGAAAGGCAATGAGATCTCTCTTTACAAGCCTCATCTTCCCCAATAAATTTTGCATGAAAACATGTCAGCCCAGCCCAGAGTTTCCTGCTGGGAGGGTGATAAATGTTTAATGCAAACAACACACCCAGCCCAGTGTCAGACATCAGCTCCCACACGGCCCCTTTGATCCCAGCACAGCTCCTGAGGAGTTCTGGGGGTGCTCTGCACCACACAGCTCCATCACCTATATGCAAATCAGGGCTAATTACCATAAATGACTTCCTACTGCACTGGGTGGGGAGAAGGAAGGGAAAAATAATCATGTGCCAAGCTCCAGGAGAGTCTGACTCAACAAAGTCCAATGTTCCCACCTTGATCCTGGTGCTTTCTGCAAACAGCAAAAATCTCATCAACAGCCATCAATCACCCATGTCCCATCCATGGGGCTCTGGGCATGGATCCAACTCCAAGGATTTGGGGAAATTCCACTGGAAAAAGGCCCCTGGCCAGGGGGACCTCAGTGGAACTTCAAAGACCTGAAGTGTGGAGTTGAAAGGAAAAATGGAGATTGTGTTTGAACAACGAACTCCTCAGCTCTGTAATTCTGACAGGGAATGGCTTCCCACTGCCAGGGATAGATGGGATTTTGGGAAGAAATTGTTCCCTGGGAGGGTGAAGAGGCCATGGAATAGAATTCCCAGAGAAGCTGTGGCTGCCCCTGGATCCCTGGAAGTGTCCAAGGCCACCTGGAGCAGCCTGGGACAGTGGGAGGTGTCCCTGCCCATGGCAGGAGTTGGGATGAGATGGGATTTAAGGCCTTTCCAACCCAAACCATTCCAAGATTCTGGAATTTGCCAAAGCATTTAAGAAACTGCGAAACCATTAATGCCCAAATGTATCAATAACCTTAATAAGGATCAGCAATTAAACCAGGCAGGTTTTAATGGTTCACCACTCCTTTTCTCTTAACTGAGGAGCTGCTCTTAATTTATTCCATTAAAAATTGTCAAAATCATTTGGAGAAGTAATCCAGAATTCCATTAGCACACAAGCAACGATGAGACCCATAAATCTAGAAGTTATTTAAAACTAACAAGCTTTTAGTAGCTTTCCCCCAACAATTTAACAATGAACAAGGAGCCTCATGAAAAACACATCTGAGAACAACAGAATTTGCATGTTTTGAAGCTGATCAAGACTTGAAACATCAAAATTCAAGAGCACACCCAACCAGGTCAATGAAGACACGTGTGCAGGTTGTTTTAAAACAAGCGAATTTCAAAAAGCATAAATAAAAGATGAATGCAATGCTTTGATTAGTACAAAAAAACAGTGGAAAAAACCTTGTAGTACTGTAAAAGGCCTCACTTTTGCAGACTTGGACAGCTGAATGGAGATGTTGCTGCTCTAAACGTGGGATTTGGGAGTGGAGGGAACTCCCTGGAGCTCCCAGGCCACATTTCAAGCAGCTGCTGCCACAATTTCCCTCCATAATGGTTGGACAAGTGGAACATCTCTTAAAACATTTCAGGATATAAGAGGAGAAGAGTTCAGCTGTTTCAGAACCCATCTCATGAAGAGCTGGTACTTCCCCAACAGCCCAGAAATTCAGTGCTTAACCTTAGAGAATCATCACTGAAACAGGGAATGCCAAAGGACAATGCCCAGAATAACACTTTTTAAAATTATTTTAATTTTTTACTTTTGAAATTTCTCTCGAGATATTTACTGTGACAAGATCTCCCTTGAAAGAGTCTAAAGCTTCCCCAAAAAAACCCCAAGCACAGACTTTTCCCCTTCACATCTACAAACACACCCAAGCCAAGGACAGAAAATCATCATTAGGAGCCACAAACAAATTTGCTGCTTAATTAGTGAAAAAAATGCATTTTGATTCTGTGGCTTTAGAGGAGCAGTAAAGCCCCAAATATACAAAATCTCTCAGATAAGCTGCAGTGCTGCCAAGCTGAAATACCTCCTTTTATGCAAAGTTAAACTATAAAGTCAAGCAGCACCTGAGAATTTATGTTCCAGCTTCCCACAATCTGGCTGCAGGCTGATCTTCATTACAGCTCCAAAGCAGCTATTTTGAATAAATACATTCCAAACAGCCATGAATTTAAACTGGGAATCAGACCTGGTCCTTGAGGTGCCTTTGAGGCAGGATCTGCTCCAAATACTGAGGTCACAGGATTGTTTCCACTACAGATTCCCTGATGCTGGAGGTTCTGGAAGGGCTCTGTAGAATAATGAGACTTTCAGTGCTGATCTAGACTCTGGGTCTAGAAATTAATCTGCTTGGAGAGCCCAGATTGGATCCAGCTTAACCAGGAATTTTCCTCCTGCTGCAGGGAACAAGGGGAGAATTCCAGAAGCCAACAGAAGCCCACATGTGGGTGGAAGATGCTGCTCTAAAAATTCCCCAGGAGACTTTTTCAGTGGGAATCCACCCAAGGGAAAGTCATGAAGTGACACCTCAGTGTTTTCTTGTTTGGAAGGAATCAAACCAACAGAGAAAAGACAAACAGCCCAGGAAAGGCTGCACAAGAGCCTGATGTATAAAGCAGAGGGAATTACATAAATTACATAAAATGCAAAAAAACAACACTGCCTCTCCTGAAATCTGCAATCAACAATCCAAGTTATCCAAGCAGAAATTGGACTGCCAGCAGGTTCTCAAAGGCTCCCATTGTCCACCCAGAGCAAGGCTTGTGCTGAAACTTTATTTTTGAGCCTCAACCAAAGCCCAGGAGGAACTTCTGCCACTGGGAGGAGATGGAGGTGTGTGTGAACAGTGAAATCCATCTTCTCCTACGAAGAAGCCCTCATGCTTTCCAATATTCCTCATTTTCTCCCTAAATTATGGCTATTACATATGGGAAGAATGCTTATACTAAAACTGCAGAAAGCTCTTAAACCCACCCGAAACCAAGCAGGGAGGAAAGGGTGGGAAATCAAACCATCACTAAGTGCCAAACGTCACCACGCTGCAGAACTGTAAAACCCTAAAAACCCCACTCTTCAAACATTCTGAATAATTCCCCGCTTAGTTTACATAAAATACAACTTAAGGTAAAAAGGAAAATTTTTACAAGAGTGAAGAGAGACTTGGGTCCAAGATGGAGCCCAAGATGGAGCCCGAGATGGAACCCAAGACGGAGCCCAAGACGGAGCCCAAGACGGAGCCCAAGACGGAGCCCAAGATGGAGCCCCAGACGGAGCCCAAGATGGAACCCAAGATGGAGCCCAAGACGGAACCCAAGATAGAGCCCAAGATGGAGCCCAAGACGGAGCCCAAGACGGAACCCAAGATGGAGCCCAAGATGGACTCTGAGTCACGAGTTTTCACACTTCTATAAGTCTTGCTCCATTTCCATCTTGGGGTTACTTGTCCCGTTCCAGCTCCACCATTTGGTGCTTCACTTACCCGACCTTGGTGCCGTAAATCTCCTTCTCCTTGCCCTTGCCCTTGTCCTTGGCTTTGTCCTTGTCGCGCTTGCGGCGCTCCCGGGACCCGCTGGGGCTCCTCCTGTGGCCGGACCTCTCGCTGCTGCGGCTGTAGGAACGCTGCCGAGACCTGCACGGAGACCACAGCCCAAAATCACCATCTGGAACAGAACCTCAGCATCACTGNGCGCTTGCGGCGCTCCCGGGACCCGCTGGGGCTCCTCCTGTGGCCGGACCTCTCGCTGCTGCGGCTGTAGGAACGCTGCCGAGACCTGCACGGAGACCACAGCCCAAAATCACCATCTGGAACAGAACCTCAGCATCACTGAGTCCAACCCATGGCCTAACACCTCAACTAGACCTTGGCACCGAGTGCCACGTCCAGTCTGTCTTAAAAACATCCAGGGATGGAGACTCTGATGCCTGGAGAGGGTCCCTGGAATAGAGGGTGGGAAAAGTTAAAGGAATACGATTTATTAAATTTTATTAAAAGGCCTTGGAGTTAAGTTTATTAAAAGGCCTTCAAAGGATTCACCTTGGGCAGTGCAAGACCCAAGATGGGGCCCAAGATGAAGGAGCCAAAATGGAGCCCAAGATGGGCCCAACATGGGCCCAACATGGGGCCAAGGCAGGGCCCAAAATGAGGGAGCCAAAATGAGAGAGGAGCCAAAATGGAGCCCAACATGGGGCCAGGGTAGGGCCCAAAATGGGGGAGGAGCCAAAATGGGGGAGGAGCCAAAATGGGGGAGGAGCCAAAATGAGGACAATACATCAAGAAGTATTAGGACTGGGTCATCGTGTGCCCAAAATGCTTTCATTATTCCCGAATTTCTGGTAGATTTTCTGAATTCTATTTAATAATTTATCATGGATCAATGCCACCTGAGTAGACAAGGGGTATTTAGGAAAAAGTTTTAGTCAGGTTTTTCCTTGGGTTCTCTTACCTGAGCACCCTGGCCTTGGGAATGTGTCCCTGCCCAGGGCAGAGGATGGAATGAGATGGGCTTTAAGGTCCCTCCAAAACCATCCCATGATTCTACAATCCCATCATTCCCATGAAAGTTCTGATGGCACCTCATGGAAAAGTTTTATTAAGTACTGAGGGAAATGGGGAAATTTTTTAACAGTATAAAAAGTTTCTTTAGCACCTCTTGGAGTGCAAAACACCCAAATCACACAGAAAAAAAATCCCTCCTTTTATGAAACAACAACTGCTTAATAAAACTCAACAATAGACTGAGCAAAAGAAAATCCTCCATCCAGATGAGGCTATAAATTACATTTCTGGAATTTGTCCAGCACATGGGAGTTCAGGTCCCTATTCCTGCCAGGAGCAGCTCCAGGGGTCAGGGCTGGGTTCCTGTTTCAGCAGCTGGTACCTCCCAACAGCAGCTCCCCATCCTGCTCCCTCTAGGAACACTAATTAATAGATCAAATTACCACTGCAGTGCTGGGTTATTAACTGGAGAACATTTGCTGGCTCAAAATGGATTTTTAGTGTGTCATCACAAATGTAAAAGTGTCCATCCATCCATCCTTACTCCTCAAGCAGAGGAAGTTTTGACTTGAAAGAGCATTCTGGATAGGAAATCTAATTTTTGGTTGGCACAGAGACACTGTTTTTACAAACATCATGATGAGGCAGCACAGATTATTCCCAGGTAACCCTGATTTCTTAGAACTCTGCAAGTAAGTCCAAAACAGAAAAAAAACCCCAAAATAAAACCAAACAACAAAACAAGCAAAGAAAGCCCTGTAGCAACAAAAATCACCTTTAATTGATCCTCACTTAAGGGCACAGTCGTCCCACCAGGAGTAACTGAGGAATCTAAATATTGATTGCTAAAGAACTTCAGCTCAAATCTCAACTGGAATTCACTTCTACCTTTTGCAGGTGCAAACAAATCCAGCTCAGGGAAGCTGGATGCTCAATTCCTGGATTTCTGCTCATTCCCATGTCTATGCAGAACTGGTGGCAGGTGACATTTCTATACAGGAAACAGCTTTTAAAAATTAAAAAGGGTTATTGCATCAACTTTGCCCATCCCTGGCAGTGCCCAAGGCCAGGCTGGGCAGGGATTGGAGCTCCCTGGGATGGTGGGAGATGTCCCTGCCATGGCACAGCTCCCCTGGGCACCCTGTGCCAGTGTCCCAGCACCCCCACAGGGATGAATTTCTTCCCAATATCCCACCTAAACCTCCCCTCCATCAGCTTCAGGCCATTCCCACTTGTCCCCTAACCCCATGGCCTTGGGAGGAATCTCTCTCCACTGTTCCTTAATTCCTATTAAAGTATCTTGCAAGATCTACAGGCCAGGAAATCAAGATAAAACTTCCTGAAATGGAGCTCCCAAAAGTCATCTGTGTCCCCAACTCATCACCAAACCACAACAAAAGTCCACAGATCTGGCAGAGAAGACAGATTTGCTATTTTATCTGCTGTTGAAAAATGACAAGAATCACAATTAGTCCTATTAAAGCAAGACCCCAAATGTTCAAATTATGGAACTACCAGAAGGAAAAAAAAAAAAAATGAAGCTGGAGAGGAGATTTCCAGCATGGATCCCCTTCCCCCCCAAACAACACCCAAAACACCCACCCACCATGCCAAAGGTTAAGTCATTTAGTCAAGTTCAAAGATCTTCAAAGAGTTCTTAGATCCAGATAAGCCCATATGTTCCCAAAATTCTGTGAAAAGCCATTACTTTCCAATCTGCTTTTCATGTCTGAGTTGCAGAACACACAGATGCCTGGCATCACTCAGGATCCCTAAATTCTCACACCAGATAATCAAGGCTCACCAATAACTTCCCTATCTCAAGCCCTAAGAAATGGCTTTATTCCATCAACACTCGGGCTGCTTGTAAAAAATTGAAAGTCTCCATAAAAGCCCATTCAGTTACTGCACAATAAGTGTTAATTTGCTAATTTCTTCACAGGTAATCAATTAAAATGTAAAATATTGGATAAAATTAGTTGCACTAAATTTAACAGCTGCTCCATAAGCATAATTAGTTTCACAAGGGCCATATGTATTCTGAGCAGAGACTGAGTTGAAACAAATAAGCGGATTTTAAAACAAGTTTGAGGAAATCTGCATTTAATTAGCAGGTGGGCACTACAACTGCATAATGTTTTTATACATTTATATTTATGAAGTGACAGAAGATCTAAAGGCTTTTTAAAATGGCGTTTATTGTTTGAATGGGAACTGTTTTGCTGCATGCTAAAGTGATTTAAATCCTTATAGCCCTGCTTTGAAAAAATCATAAATGGTGAAAGAAAACATGTGGAAAACTGTAAAACTAGAAAGAATTTGCGACAAAAAGCAGAGCCACATACCATAACCAAAAGGAAACTACACTTAATTAAATGTACACTACATCTGGAATATCAGCCTAATAAAACGTGCAACTATTAATTCTCATTGTTCTGAAGGAAATGAGGTCAGTGGCGTTTAGTATTTCCCCAATTATATTGCACTAAAGCACTGAACTCTCTCTTACAGGTCCAATCTAATCTCTTCAAAAGGTTACAACTGCAAAAGAGAGACTTTTTTAAATGGGAAGAGGAATTGGAGCCCAAAACCAAGACAGGGATTGTTTTCTTCCCTTTGAGCTCATCCAGGGAAGGTCATTTTTACAAAAATAATCTGTTTTCTTGGCAAACAGCAGCCCCCATGCCAAAGGATGGTGCTGAGATGTCAACTTCTCCCCTGGAATTCCTCTAAGCATCTCTCACCTGACACAAGCCTTATTAGATTATTTTCAGCTCAATGGCCACAAACAAAAGCCAACAAATTCAGGGCTCTTGAATTCTTCAGCCATAAAAATCCAAGGGCTGGGCCAGAACAATGGAACAACTGCACTGCATCAAGGCTGGGTGCTCAGATTGGCAATAAAGCCAGAGTGCAAACACACAAGTAATTGCAGCAAAATGCCATGTTCTCTTTCAAAGCATATTAAGAGAAAGTTCCTTGTTTAACTCAACTTCACCACCAGGAAAAAAAAAAAAAAATCATGGTAGGAGCTATTGGAAAGGTAAAATAATTTCAGGTATCAATTGCAGTCATTCAGACTGCAGAAATTATTAAATATGTGTCTATAAAGCAAATTTAGGTAGCCCTATAAAACATTTCAGGTCATTATTAGTTTGTAATTCTAAAATGCATGTCGTTGAGGAAGTTAAATATAGAAAATATGTATGATAATTCTACTTTTTTAAATTTACTGTTCAATATAAGGTGAGCAATAACAAAACCAGGCACCAGAGTCAGAGTTTAAACCTGAAATGAGACTGATGCTAAAAGGAAAAAGTTCTTTCAAACCAACAGTTTTGGACAGTTGGTAAGTGACAACACATATTTCAGAATAAGAGAATATTTAAGATTTTAAAAATTATCATCCACAGTGCCAGAGAAAAGCAGGATGAAATAAAAACAAGAACAGGGAAAACCACAGATTTTTTGGAGATTATGTGAAATGTGTTTGCTCCAGGATTGTACCATTTAAACTTCCATTC
>VZTT01070450.1:7376-18089 GCA_013400855.1 Buphagus erythrorhynchus
GCAAAGTCATCTCAAAGATGTTATGGTTCTGCAACCACATGTTGAGCTCCAGCTCTTCCTGTTCATTTCCCAGGCTGTGTTCTTTGTGCACAGGCACTTGAGGTTGGCCCTCAGGGTGGGATTTAGCCTTTCTGAAGGTTCATCCTGTTAACCCACCCTACATACTAACTATAACCTCTTTTCCCTTAGTTAACTACAATGTTGCTTTCTCATATCTTAGTCCACATAGTTTAAAGCCTTTCTCATCAGGCTGGCAAGCTTGTTGTAATTGTTTTTGCTTATAATCACTGCATGCAACAAGATGTAGTTGCTTTCTACTTCTTTCTTGAATTGTATGTAACAGCATAACAAAGATCATTTATGCATGCTGGACATTCTGATAACCAAGGAAGAATCTTTTTCTACATTAATACAAAGGTCAATAAAATCCCTTTGCTTTGCTATGAAATAACAAGCAGAGATGACATGGCTAGAGGGAAGGATGACTTTGCACCTATATAGGCTTCAGGCTGATGCAATGACTTCTTGATGCCACTGAGCAGCCCAAGAACAGGTCTGACACGTTTCACAATTAGAATACTTCAGCATCAAAAAGTATAAAGATGACTTAAAATCCCCAAGCTATGCCAACTCCTTCTACAATTGAAGATCTGGTCCCGTAAGCAAAGCATCCAGCTGTCAGTGTCAAGAGTCAACAAATCAGACTTAAAGTGTAAGCAGCTAAAACTGCACTGAAACAAAACATTCACATACTGAAATTAGGTATGTTTATTAGCAATATATTCAGCACATTTTAGAAGGCAAGAGGGTCAAGCTAAATGAATACCAGATTGCCCCTATCAGGACATCAGAAAAATGAACTGGTGGAGTTGGTGAGCAGCTGAAGCTTCAGTTTCAGAAAATGGCTCTGGCTGTAGAGCAGAAGTCCTATTGTTTTGGCTGTCTCCTTTATATTCTAGAAACAAGGGCTTAATCCTAATTGGCACACACATCTTCACTGATAAATAAATGGAGCACTGGAATGCTGCATGCAATTTGTTTTAGCTTCTGTCTGGGGTATATTGCTGACATGCAGTGTGTGGGGCTGTGCCAGATGGCAGGGTTGGCATCTGCAAAGTTGCTCAGTGGGCATCTCCCTACTACTTTTCAGGAAGCAATGCACCATTTCTTTCTAGGATTGAACTCTGGGAGAGAAATGGCAGCTAAAACTTATTCAGCTGTGTTTTTATGGCTACAATCTGTAACATGCCACTTCTTGGCAACAGCCTGCAATAAATTCAGCACCTAAATATATTAAAAAGAGCCAATCTTTTAGAAAAATCCAGGATATTTTTGAAAATGGGAATTCAGATGACTAAGGGCATTTACCAGTAGGCTGCAGCAAATGTAATTGCAGAAAATTGCCAGATACCTTCTCCTACTATCTGCTTTGCCCCTCTGCTAAGTACAAGGAATGGAATGCATACGTGTTCTCAGCTGCTTAAATGCAAAGTTCCAGGGCTTAGATTAAAGGCACCTTGGTCAGCAGTTTAAAGTAAAGCCCTCAGACTCCTCAGTGACATGACTGGGGTGTGGGTGTGTGTCCCAACTTGCCTGCTCTCCAGTGGGAACAGCAATCTCCAGTAGTGGGGAAACAGTGGGAAATGATAACATCTCACACAGCAGTTGTACTGCAAAGAGAATGTGTGCTAAAGACTTCAGGGTCAAAGGCTGAGTTACTTAAAGACACCCATTGTATGGGAATTTACAGTACATCCACTTGAATATAAAGTCTTTGTCTTTCACTGAATCAACAAATATTTATGAAAAATGTCAGCAATCACTTCTCTAAGTCTCTAGTTACTCAAGAGCCTTTAAAGAACTAGTCACACATCAAGTGTGGAAAATTACTAATGAGCAGACAAACTGACCTAGACTCTTTGAAAATGTTTCCCCAATGGCAGTGGGAAAAAGCATTCCCATTTATGGATGGAACTCCCATTAGGGAATGGGAAGTAGAAAAGAAGGGAAAAATTACATTCAAATAACTATTTTTGTCATTTCAAAGGAAAAGTGTAAAGCTTGGATCTTAGTCAAAACTGAGGCTGAAGGTATGGATTAGGGACAAATGTGCAAGTCTATTTCAAATTAAATTGCTAGTTGATTCTCGTCTTAAAAGTCCAAAAATGCTATGAGGTGCACTGACTATAATTAATGGAAAGTAATTTGTAGATCTCCAATCACACTTTTTTTTTTTTTTAAACATGCAAAACTAATCTCACAAAGCTAAATACAAAATAACAATTGAAAAATGTGTCCTTTAGACTTGAGATAAATTTAAATAAAAATGTGTATTGGATCTGCACATTAATAAAGCCTGTTAAGCTCAGTAGAATACTTTTTATTCATCTGTGCTTCATCAAGCAGGTTCACGACCTCTACAGAACTGCAGCAGCTCCCTCTGTTCTGAAAACCACATGGGGGAAGATGGTAAATATTATTTTGTGATTAGAAAATGTTACTGGAATTGTCATAGAGAAATATTTAATGTGGAGAGTGTGGTTCAGGAATTAAAACATACACAGCAGGAGAAAAAGCAGCATGGAGCAAATTTTACTCCTGGTGACAGGCAAGTAAAATTCAAGGATTGTCTGTGACATTGAAAACAATGTGCCTTAGTTATACAGTTATCACTGAGCTCATGAAGATACTTAAGCACCTGCCTAACTTAAACCACGTGAAGATTCTCATTGTTTTGGATGAGACAAAATAGATATTTTAAATACAAGCAGATGATTAAATATCTTGCTGAATTCGTATTGGAGAACAATATAGTTGAGTGGTTTTTGTTGCAGTCAAATAAGCATATATCTAAATAACCAAATGTGGTAAATATCCACATCAATGACATTTGATGAGAAGCATAGGAAACACTTTGTGCAGAACATTATTCTAACATAATACATTAAATATGTGATACAATACTTATTAAGAGCTCAATACACCAACTATGTTAGCAGTTCCTTTCCTGATTTAATTGCAGTTTGCAGGGGGATGTGTATCCATGTGTGCTTCACTAGTAACCAACCTGCCTTGCTCTTTTCACAGATTACACAACAACCTATCTTTGTAGATGTGAGAGCCAAGTGAGTTGGTTAAAATATAAAAAGGGAAGCATGGTGCTGTGCCTCTCATTAAATTCCCAAACATGACAAGGATAGATAAGAATGTCAAAACAGCTCCTTAACAAAATCATCTCCCAGAGGGCTAATTCAAAATCTCTTCTCCTCCTTTTCAAATTACCCTCACCTAAAGGACTCAGAAGAACTCTGAGCTCTACTACAGTCATGGCAAACATTGCTTCTGACTTCCACCAACTGCAGCAAGATCAAGCCTTAGCCATTATTTTTCAAAGTTTTCAGTTTGAGTGTTTCAGTCCAGCTTGGTTATCTCAGCGATCTGTTGATATAATCATTGATGCTGCAGTATAATTTTTTCCCATTGGTGAAATATTCTTGATTAGCATATTGTTGCCATATACTTGTAGTACATGTTCTGTCATTATCAAATGGAGACAAAGGTAGTGACGATGCCTGTGTCAGCACACGCCCACAATTGCTTATGCTCAAATCCTCCTCATCTAGAAAATTCAAATCACCATAAAGGTTCCCTGCAGCTAAATATTGCTTTCACATAATTGCTACGAAAGGGCTTCCTAAATTACAGGACAGAATAAATTATAGGAGCATCATGTTCCTTACAATTCAAGGGGGGAATTAACACAGTCTGTAAAGACTCCCAAAAATTACTAATCTGAATTTAAATTCTACATTTAATTGGAGTGAGTTAAACTCAATGAAAAAGTCCTCTGCTCTTAAGAATGTCTGTTCTAGAGAGAAATAATATGTGCTTTCTAGACTTTCAATAGATGCTTTAAACAAGTGTTCTATCTATTAATTACTAAAAAATGGAATAACCCCTATAGTTTTCATTCAGGGCAAATCTTAACAGGAAAATAATATGAACCCCAGCAGACTGTTTGAGTTATCTGTCCCTTCTTTAATCTGAGAGATTACCCAACAAAACCAATGTTCATTCAACAACATTCATGAAATCTGTTGTGGATTACCAATATCATCAGTTAAACCTGTTTCAAATTTATTGCTTTCATTCAGGTTAAATAATAAAAGAGTCCATTTGTACCACCACATGTATATACATGAATTCAGCTTTCATCATTCTCTACAAGTTTAATCCCATGATTTATGTTTTTTAACACAGTTTTGGGCAATTCTGTTGAAAAAATTCAGCCAGACTGATAGAAGAGTTAGACTGGATTACTGTGGGGTGTGCCATGTTTAAAACCAGACTGTTCTGTTTGGAGAAAAGGAAAAGTCAAGCATTTTAACACTGCAACCCTGCTTGAAGTTCTAATAATTTTAATGGCTGTAGCAAAGGAGAGCTGAGTAAGGTTGGGCGAGTTCAAAGACAATAATCTTTATTATTAGAAATATGTTAGAACAGCAAAGAAGCAAAGTTTCTTTTTTCTGCTTTTTCTTTAGTCACAGCAGGAATCACTGCTTAGATTAGAGTTTTCTGACGTTTAAGCAGTTATGGCAGTGGCTACATGTTAATTTTTTTAATTCACCTCTGTTTTGACTCTATCTACCAATATTAAAAAAAAGGCAACAAAAACAAACACACATGCAGAAAATTAAATATAAAATGCTTCTCTTATGTTTCATATCACAGCTAAATTTTTTTCATTTAAATTAAACTAAATTGAAATGAAAGGCTGCGCAACATAGCTGAGGGTTTTGCTAATGAGATACAAACCTTTTTGTCTTTAGGTTACTAGTTCAAATCCAGGAAAGTCTAGAAACAGCTGAAAGCTTTTAACCACCTGATGGCTATGTGATACTTTAACATGAAATGAGTTTGTCAATCAAAATCCAACTTCAGGAAGTAAGTGTTCTCACCATGAAAGTAACCATCCCACAAACTAGAATTATTTGCAGTCTTCTGAAAGTTCAAAAATTAATGACTCTGCACCTTTTGAACCGATATTTTAGATTAAATGACCTATGTTGATGTATGTAAAGAGTGAAATATGAAGAAGTTAACATTGCTGATACATTTGTGAACATAGTTTTCCTAGGTAAAAGAGGCTTAAATGACTTTCCTTCCTTAAACCTCCTGCCTCCTCTCTCATTAGCATCAGCTAGTGTACATGTACTCCTACAGTAATTTACACAATCCTGTTAGGGGGAGAGGGGAGATACACACAAAAATAAAGTCCTTTATCTGCCAGGTGAAGACAGAAAATATTTTAATTTCTATGTTAACTAGCTCTTGAAGAAAAATAAAGCTTCTAAAAGTTTTGAAGGAATGTCAGTAACCTGTGATATCCTGCTACAATTCATGTAGTATTCTTTTTTGCATGTAAATAATTCCTCACTTTCAAAAATAATTGATCACACTTGAACAAAAATGTTTTTACTGAGAGATAGATACTGATCTGCACCTCCTCTGCCAATCAAAAGGCAGAACTTCAATTTAAACTAAATAAAAAGGATAATTTAAAAATTTTGCTTAACTGGAACTTTTATTATCTCATCAACTTTTTCTATTTTAATATCATGAAGATGTGAGAAGCTCAAACTGTAAGAGAAGAATGTGCTGTAGGAGCCAAGCCCAAGCTCAAGGACCAAATTTAAAGGAATTTCCCATCCTAGCACTGAAACAAAACCAGACTACTGTTCATGGTCCTGATTTTAAGTAAAAGGAGGCTGAAAAAATTTGCAGTTGAATCACTTTTTTGCAGACTGGGGACAATGGATTATAGGGAATGGGGTGACATGAGACTGGCAAGCTGTCACTAGTGGGGGTTCCACAGGGCTCCATCCTCAGCCCTGTGTTCTTCAACATCTTCAGGAATGGCTTGGATGACTTGGACTCGAAGGAATACTGAGCAAGATTGCCAGTGACACTGAAGTGGGATGAGCTGTCGACTCCCTCAAAGGCAGAGTGACCTTGCAGAGAGACCTGGACAAATCAGAGAGATGGGCAATAACCAACCCTGTGAAGGTTATCAAGGGTGAGTGCTGGATCCTGCACCCGGGCCAGGGCAGCCCTGGTGGTGTGTACAGACTGTGGAATGAGGTACTGGGAAGCAGTGTTGTGGGAAGAGACCTGGGGGTCCTGGCTGATGGCAAGTTGAGCCAGCGTGCCCTGGCAGCCAGCAGGGGCAACTGTGTCCTGGGGACATCAGGGACAGCCTCACCAGCTGAGCAAGGGAGGGGACTGAATAAAATGTAAATAATGTCATTGGCTGGAGTTGCATTGTTTTGGATTTCCAAGGAGGATTTGAACATCAATCATTTAACCATTCTCTTCCCTTCTTTCACCATGTGAACTAAGACAAGACATCCTCTGTTCAATGGCACCCTTTACCTTGTAAAAAACAGGGCTTTTACAAACCCTAACACTACAGTATTTATGTTTAAAAGCTCAGAGAAACAGTGATGCCATTTCTGGGAAAGAGAGAGAAGTAAAATCTTACTTGAGTCCTTATCAGACTGTAGCAAATTAGAGTAATTAACATTTTGAATAATCCTATTATCTTCAGAACCGCACTGGTACTTATTAAGAATCAAAAACCTATTTCTGCTCCAATACTCTCTACTTCTTGTACACTAAGTGAAATTAATTTCATGGGGACAATCACAGTTCACATTAATGCACATGGTACAAGTGGCCCTTAAAGTGGTGCAAAAACATTTACAAGGTTTCAAAACAATCCTTAATTTTATGATGTGATGATTTACTTCTGAGGTAACAATTCCTGCAAAATTATAGAAGTTGACTTACAGTGAATTTTCAGAAGATATCTGATATAAATCATCCTCTACCCCTCTGAACTAATACAAGATTAGACTCTCCAACCTCAAAAATACCTTTTGTTAAGTTTTCCAACAAGGATGTTCAAAAACCCAATGATGACATTAATTTTAATTTTCATCTTGAGTTCAGACTTCAGTTGTTTTTATGTCTTTTATGATATGTTGCTCTCAATCTGACTTTGTTTTTTTTTAAATGAAACATTCATTTGTTTAGCTTTCGATAAGCATGTGGTGCTATAGCAAAAAGCTTATAATCTTACTGGAAGTTAGTGGAAAATGTAACCTTCAAAAAGAGACTGGGACATGCTTTAGCACTTGTGCTATATTTCCCACTATGTTTATATTGCACAGCCAGCTCAAGTGATTGGCATCTACATCTGAACTCACAGCTTAGCTCAGCCTAAGTTTAAAGATTCCCACAGCAAGGTCTTTCTCTGTTATACATCCTTGCTATTTCCGCATATCCAAAGGGTGTAGCAAAGTGGTTTTTAAGATAAAATGTTCTCAAATTCTTTCCCAACAAGAAAGTTCATTTCTGTGGTGGGTGCCTTGCCAAAAAGATTTGCTGAACAGAGGAAAACAATCAGCACTCAGAAAATTGTCACTTGTTAAGTAATCACCCTCAATAAAATACAGCTTGGTCTTTAAATTAAACCCTCCAGGTTCACAATCAGTGATGCAAATTGCTGTGAATAGGGGCCAGACCACTTTCACAATAGGAAAGGGGATGAACACAGTCGTGCTGGGGCTAAAACTATAAAGATGACTGTAGAGATGAGATGACATAATTAGGGAAAAATTATGGAGAGTCTAAACAACAAGGATGGGTTCTGAAAAATCACTCAGTTGTACCAATAAACTGGCAGAACAAATCAGTTTAAATAAGCTGGAGAGGCAAAGCACAGCTGGAAAGACCAATTGATTCATTGGGTCATGATGCACTCATTAGATCAACCTTGTCCCAGCTTTCCTCAGCTCTGCTTACTGAAGCTTGGAGACCTCCCTAGAACCATGCCCCAATTCACTAAGGCCTTTTCCAGTCATTCCTTTTTTCCTTCTGCTCAGTGGAGGAAAAGCATTTGCTTTATTAAAGGCTCTCTGTAGCACTAAGGGGGATAAATGTGTCTCCTAGACCCTAAAAGCAAGATTGAACTTTTCAGTGCAATCATGAATAAGGCATAACATGTAATAGCAGTGTATTTTCCAAGAGTGAAACTCTGGAAATAAAAGATCATAGGTTTCTGAAAGATTTGTTGCAGTTAAGGAGGGATCAGTTCAGGGACATTCTATGTTACACAGAGTGGTATTTCTAGCTGTATAATTAACATAGCAAGACAACATTTACATGGCTAAGACAAAGATCATCCTTTCCTTTCCTTTCTCTGCTCCACAACAGCTACATTATTGGAGTAATGAAAGTCAGGTTTTCCCCTTATCAGGCTTTCTAGCTGTCCTAATCCAGTATAGAGCAGGGCTTATGTGGGGAAGGGAAAAGAGTGCTGGTACAAAGGCCAGGTTTGTCCGTCCTTCCTTTTTTCTACACAATTACACATAAAGAAGAAATGTATGTGAGGAAATAGCCTGGCTCAATGTACAGCCTTTAGTTTGGACAGTGGGAACAAGTGAATGAGTGAGCAGCATTAACTTTTGTTCCCTTACTTGGCTGATTAATCAGGACAAGAAGACATACAGAATAGGTGTAAAGGGATATGACAAGAATTTGGACATACTTTCCATTTTCCTAAGAACTGCAAAGATGGGAGCGAATGAAATTTAGAAATATGTTGATGCATTGTGCTCTCTTGCCTCCAACGCTTTGGAAGCTTTACTGACAAGTTGCAAAGTCTTCATTGGAATTCAGCAAGCTGTGATGAGAAGACCTTGCTTTCCAAATGTTAATGCTGAAATTCCATGCTTGAAAGAAAGACTGACAACAGACAGACAGAAAAAAAAATTAATATACTGCTTCTTGTCAGTCCTTTGGGATTTTTGAATGGCAATTTGGCATCTTTTGCCATTTTATTAAACTGAGAAGAAATGTAGGTTTGAAAATTGAGAAAGGACTTGAAGCAAACTTGCCTTTGACAAATCTTTCATTATAGAAAATTCAAAATATGGCTACAAATGTTAGCTAAAGATGCTTTGCTGACAAGCAGAACCATTTATTTTCCATATTTTGTATGCAGCACTTACTGAATAAGGTGTGTGCTAGTGGCAAGAATATTTGATAACGTTAGGAACAGCTGTGAACATCAATCTGCCACTGCTCCAGGACAGAGGAGTTTCTATTTCTAATAGTTGGCTCCACAATTAGTAGCACCTGTCTTGGGCTTCTCACTTATACTGACCCTTGAGTGGCCCACTTAATGAAAAGGGAAGGAATTCAACAGGACTCTTTCAGCAGTTAATGAAACTACCTACCCTGATGCAACCACAATTTGTGTAGCATGAAGTAGCATAAAAAAGATAATTATATATGATCTTCAGCCTGGATGAAAGGATGTTTGCCAGTCTTTCTGAATTTCAGTCAATGAGTGTACATGCTTTTAATGTGTACGCGTTTGCTCATGCACCGTGCCTTATTGTGGTGAGTAGATGGAGCACAGAAGTGATGCACAAGGGCTGATGCAGCTCGATTAAAGCAGTGAGAGTGCTGGGCCTCTTTGGGGAGAGTCTCCACCTCCATGGAGAGCAAAAGTTCTCTGCACTGCAGCTCCCCAGGGCCCAGTGTCTCAACCAGAGAAGGGCAGTTAAGGTTATGGACTGATGTTTAAAGGACACAGCAGCTATGTGGGAAAGGAGTTAGCACATACACTAACTACCCAGCTCTGGGCCATCACTGGCTTTGGCTGAGTTTGCCAGCAGATGTTAGGTTTTAAATATTTGACAGCATAGCCAGGGACACCTGTCTTGACGTCTCACCCTTCATTCACCCATTTAATGCAAAATTTGACCTTGTGTCCTGAATATGCCAGGAGAGACAGGCATAACCCTTTGCTTAATACAACCCTTCTCTGTAACCAGATGTTTTAATACAACCAACGCTATTTAAAACAACAAAAACATATCTCATTATTGTCTGAGGAGAAAAATGGGCCTCTGTATAGCACACATTTATATTCTGCAATAAAATTGGCACCTGGTATAGCAAAAAGGAGATCAATGTGCATGTTACATGACTTTACAGACTTCATGTGAATAATGAAAAAAGTATTAAGTGAAAGAAGCACTGAAATTACCACAGTCGATAATTTTTCAAGAGTACAGAATAATTTCTTGAGAAAACAAGAGGCAGTATTCATTCTATTCTATCACTTGAGCTCTGCTCTCTCTTTTTTTTTTTTTTTTTTCCCCTGGAATTAGTTTGGAAAAATTCAAGGATCCCAGCTGTTTAATAACAACGTTGTTGTATTCATGCAAATCCCTCAGACCTTATGTCAACATTTAATTTTACAATAAATATAAAAATAAGGCCAGTAGCATCTGTAGTCCCCTGGGTTGTAGCTGGCAAATCATGCAAAACATCTCTCTCCTTCTTCCCTCCTGAACATCCTTGCTGCTTAGGAGGTAATAATAGTCAAAAGGAAAATGTTAACATTCGTGTGGTGTATTGAGAGAAGTTTATAGATATTGACAGTAGTGCTCACGAAATAGATTATATCAAAACACCAAATATATTACCTTTACCCCAGTGGTAAGCTTTTGTAAATTGAAGTCAAATATGTAATCGTTGAACTCTGCAAGGACGATAAAGGCATCACAGAAAGAACTTCAAGCACTATGAATGTAGAGAAGAAACTGTTCCCACTAGCCATTTACTCTTAATGAATTC